>CAUYQU010096340.1:0-57157 GCA_963574635.1 Cheracebus regulus
GGGGAGAAATGCCAGATATAGGTGAAGGGGAGGAAGGCAACAAATCACACTGCCACGTGTGTACCTATGCAACAATATTGCATGTTCTTCACATGTACCCCAAAACCTAAAATGCAATAAAAAATAAAAATTAAAAAAAAAGAATCCTGGGTAACTCTGTATCAATTTTAAAAACTATTATTAAAAAAGAATCCTGTGTAAATTTGTTTAACTTGGCTTTTCAGAAACTTATTTGATCACACAAACCTGTCAAGGCATAATTTTCAAAAAGTTAAAAATCATGACAACTATAAAAATATGTCAAAAATTTATTTCACACAAAGATTTGCTTAACTTATTAATGGAATATTAATGGGATGGTAGAGCTGTTTAAAGGAGGATCTGAGAGACTAGTATATGCAGACACTGAAAGAAAGAATGTTGAAATAAGATTGCTACATTGCTAAAACACAAAACAGTTTAATGCCCTATGTGCGGGCATTGTCTTTTTCAATGCACAGAAATTATTTGCATTTCTACTGAACAAAAATCACCAGCAACTTGTTAACTTCTATAAGTTAACATGTAACACAGAAGCTTACAGAATCTTTTCCCTAATCATCAGAAAATAGTAAGCTAAACAATGGTATGTTCCTCTAGAACTATGGTTCTCAAGGTATGCTCCCCAGACCAGCAGCACCAGAATCACTTGGGATCTTGTAGAAAAGCAATTTCTTAAGCCCTCCTCAAGATCTACTGAATCGGAAACTCTGGGATGGGGCTCAGTACTCTGTTTTAACAAGTCATCCACAGGATTCTGAGAGTTTGAGAATCATTGATCTAGAAAATCAATCTTTAGGCAATATAAGTATATTGCCAATACTCCAGTATGACTTTGCAAAGGTATTCAGTCACCATTTTGCCTATTTTCAAGTTTTGGATGAATTTTCTTACTCAGTTTTGACTATCACACTTTGGAAATGGTAATGTATGATGAATTAAAAACATCAGAGGTTTAGGGAAAAAAGGACGACATTAGTTTTGCTATTTCATTTCATCCTACTTCAAGTAACAGTTCAAGTTTTAGCTTATCCAAGAAGACTTTCTAACGCTTTTAGTCTTCTCCAATGTATCTCCTCCTTGACCATCTATAGACTTTTACACGGTCGTGTACACATCATTACCCTACCTCTGTATGGAGCATCAGGATAAGCTATATATTGTGTTAGAGAAAGTGTCCACAAACTTTTTCTGGTTTTGAGGGTCATACAGACTCTGTCAGAACTTCTCTGCCATTGTAGTGTGAAAGCAGCCATAGAAAATTTGTAAATGAATAGGGACATTTGTGTTCCAATACAACTTTATTTATAAAACAGGCTACAGCTGGATTTGGCCCACAGGCTGTAGTTGGCCACATCTGCTCTAGAGGATTTCACACCAACAATTAAATGCACAACCTAGAAGTAACATATATATCTTTAACTTACAACTCATGGACCAGAATAAAACATGTGGCCCCACTCAGCTACAGAGAGCAAGGAAATATAACTTACTATGGTGGCAAGAGGAAGAGAGTTGTAAACACACAGTGAACTATATGAATGACTACCACAAAGGGCATGTAGTAAAGATACATTTTTGCATGCCTGTCTTCTCCACCATCAAGTAAACCCCTCAAGGGCAAGAGCCTTATCTTGTACACAAACAAATGTAGTAGGGGTGCATAAATAAGTCTGGTTGATGGATAAAAGAGAGAAGCAGAGGAAAGAGAAAAGGAATTACAAACAGGCCAATGGACAGGATAGTAATTGAGGCAGTAATGGGGAAAAGGATTATCACTATTGATAGTAGTGATATTTATGACAATTATATTGTTAATGTTAGTCCTGGTGATGCTTCTAAAAGAGAAATCTATGCCCTTCACTCCTCAGCTCATTTTAATCTGGCTTCTTCCTCCAATCCTCACTTGCCTGAAACCATGCTTGCTAACAAGTAACCTCCTATTTGCAAAACTCAATAAACATGTTTCTTAATCTTTATTTTACTGAATGTCTTCGCTGTATGTAAAGCCACCAAATGTTACCTCCCAGAAATTTTTAACTTTATAGACCTCTGTGAAACAGCACTTTCATGGCTCTCCTCTGTATGTCTCCAACCCTAGCTACCCTTTGAACTTCCCCTACTCTTTCAACCCTCTGATGCTAATGTATTTTAGGACTTCAACCTCCTTTCTCTGCTCCTCTTCTCACTTTGCTATCACTTACATGGGCTCACATACTACATAGTTTACAACACCATCTATAATTCTGTTGATTACCATATCCATGTAGTCCATCCACACTTCTTCACAAGTTTCAGAATCATGTATTCAAATTTCAGTCTTATACCTTCACCAGGAGGTCCTATAGATACTTCAAATGCAACATAGCAGAAAATATATTCCTGTCTTGTATTTAAAGTGGCTTTTCTTGAGTAACCTGTATCTCAGTGGTTGCAACACCATGTACATAGTAATCAGACTAGAAACCTCTAAGGTATTATGGACTTTTCCATACTAACATGCCCCAATCCAATCAATCTCTCTGTTTAGCCTAAATATTCATTTCTCTTTCTTCCTTTCCAGACTACTGCTCTGAACCATACTCTTAACAACTTTCACCTAAATTACCAAACAGCTTTCTAATTTATCTTCCTAACTCTTGATTTGGTTGTGAAATATTCCACACAGAAAACTATTGCCATAAATATAAGATACATCTGTGCGCCTACCACTTAGCTTGATCAAATTTTAATATGTTATAGTATTTGTATCTGGTTTTTAAAGAAAGATGATTACATATCTAGGTAAAGCCTCATATGTTACCACCCCCAATCTCATTTCCTTCCCTCTCTTCCTAGAACTAATCAACATTATACATTTAGAACTTATCATTATAATGCAAACTTTAAATTACTACATTTTTATGCATCCCTTCACTATCTATATTATTTTTCAGATTTTAAACTTTATATATAAATTAGAACAAACCATATGAATCTTTTTGAAAGTTGCTTTTGTCACTCAGTATTATGTGTTATAAAACACAATTTGAAGGTGTCTTAAGGATGCTTACTAGGCTTTCATTCAATCTTTTATTTTTATTTTTTATTTCCATAGGTTTTAGGGAACAGGTGGTGTTTATTTACATAAATAAGTTCTTTAGTGGTGATTTCTGAGATTTTGGTGTACCCATCAACTGAGCAGTATACACTGTACCCAATTTGGAATCTTTTATCCCTCATGTCCCCTCCCACCCTTTCCCCCCAAAATCCATTGTTATCATTCTCATGCCGTTGCATCTTCATAGCTTAGCTCCCACTTATGAGTGAGAACATATGATGTTTGGTTTTCCATTCCTTAGTTACTTCACTTAGAATCTGGGGACCTTCAGCTTAAGACTGGCTAGTTTAAATAATCTAAGCAGACTCTGAGCTCTGGGTGTGGTCCCTAAATGTCCAGTGCCTGGATCTGGGGTGATTTAGGGCAGGGAAAATATTGGCTTGGTGTTCAAGAACTAGATAAAGGATGTAGTTGAAGCTATGGGCTTTAGATTGGTTTGCTTATGAAAGGCTTACTGGCAGGCAAGTTATTTACTATCTCTAGGAATTAGCTATCCCTTGGAGGGACAGTTTTTCCAGGATTAGCAAGAAACCAAGATGTCAGAGCATTATAAAACAGAGAAAATACTTAAAAACATGATTCACAAAGTTAAGATGCTTTGATTCTGTTGTGATTTATTTCTAGTACTGCTGGATTTGACATAACATTTTCTTCATGAGATAGTTCTAGGATTTTTTTCTCTTATATTTTCCTTAGTAAATTTTATGTGTGTGTGTGTGTGTGTGTGTGTGAGAGAGAGAGAGAGAGAGAGAGAGAGACAGAGAGAGAGAGAGACAGAGAGAGGGCACGAATTAGCAAAATATAAAAAAATTGGTGAATCTGGATAAGTGATATATAGGAGTTCTTGTAATTTTCCTTTAAGTTAGAAGCTACATAAAAATTAAAAGTGCAATGAATGAAGGAATCCTTAGGAGTCAAAACTAGGGTGAGGGGAACCCCTATTGTATAACAGGATTAATGCCTTGGCTGCCCTAAAAGTATTACCTACATCAGTATATAAAAGACTTAGATATTAACAGTCACTTACGGAAGCATAGATCTTGGGTTCTTGTGAGGCACAGAGATGGAACTGAGATCCCTGAATGAAACATGAGCTCTTAAAACTCTTTACTCTAGTTGAAAGTATAGACAGACCATACTTCAGCAAAGGTAACATCTGGGTCAGGGATTTGGGTAGGAAGAAAAGTCTCTCTTAAAAATTTAAAACTGCAGGTCTGTCTTCATAAGGTGCAAATTTACACTACCTGAGTGGTAGACATTACTTGTGCTCTCCAACATACAGTGCTTCTTTCCTTCCTGAGAACTTAAAAGACTGTATTTCTTATCCTCTTTGGAGCTGGGTGGAGTGATGTGACTAGTTTTTGCCCATGGTCACTTCTTGGCTGAGGAAGTCAAAAGCCCCTTCTCCATCCTTGAGATCTTTTCCTGCTGAAGAGATCTAGAATCCATCATAAGATGAAAACAGCCTGGATCCCCTTGAGGATATCTGCTCTGAAGAGATGTCCCACCTGAAGCAGATTTTTTTTAATATTTTTTTCAACTTTTATCTTAGATTCAGGGGGTACATTTGCAGGTTTGTTACCAGGTATTTCGTGTGATGCTGAGGTTTAGGGTATGAATGATCCCATCACCTAGGTACTGAGCATAGTACCCAACAATTAGTTTCTCAACCCTAGCACCCTTCCTCCTTCCTCCCTCTAGTAGACCCCAGCGTCAATTGTTTCCATCTTTATTGCCATGACTACCCAATGTTTAGCTTCCCTTTATAAACAAAAACATGTGGCATTTGGTTTTCCAACCTGAATTAATTCGCTTAGAATAACTGCCTTCAGTTGTATCCATGTTGTTGCAAAGAACATAATTTCATTCCTTTTATGGCTGCATTGTATTCCACATTGTATATGCATCACATTTTCTCTGTCCAAATCACCATTTTGATGAGCATCTAGGTTGATTCCATTTCTTCTGCTATTGTGAATAATGCTGAGATGAACATGGAAGTGATTTTGTCTTTTTTGTGGAATGATTTGTTTTCTTTTGGATATGTACCCAGCAATACAATTTCTGGGTCAAATGGTAATTCTTTTTTAAGTCCTTTGAGAAATCTCCAAACTCCTTTTTACAGTGGTTAAACTAATTTACATCCTCACCAACAGTGTGTACGTATGCCCTTTTCTCCACAGCTTCATCAGAATCTCTTTTTAAAAAATATTTTAATAATAGCTATTCTGACTGGTGTGAGACAGTATCTGGTGTGAGATGGTAACTCACTGGGGTTTTGGCTTACATTTCACTGATGATTAATGATGTTCAGCATTTTTAATATGTTTATTGGCCACTTGTATGTCTTCTTTTAAGAAGCA
Source organism: Cheracebus regulus (assembly GCA_963574635.1). Classification (NCBI taxonomy): domain Eukaryota; kingdom Metazoa; phylum Chordata; class Mammalia; order Primates; family Pitheciidae; genus Cheracebus; species Cheracebus regulus. The sequence goes on from CAUYQU010096340.1 coordinate 5,503, forward strand.
TCTGTTCATGTCCTTTGCCCATTTTTTATGAGTTTATTTGTCTTTTGCTTGTTGAATTGCTTAAATTCCTTATATATTCTGGATATTAGACCCTTGTCAGGTCCACAGTTTGTGACTGTTTTCTCCCATTATGTAGGTTGTCTATTTGCTCTGCTGAAGCTGTGTAGAAGCTCTTTAGATCAATTAGGTCCCACTTCTCAGTTTTTGTTTTAATTGTAATTGCTTTTGAGGACAGTCATAAATTCTTTCCCAACCCAATGTCCAGAATGGTGTTTCCTAGGTTTTATTCTGGGATTCTTAGAGTTTGTGGTCTTGCATTTAAATCTTTAATCCATCCTGAGTTAATTTTTGTATATGGTAAAAGGTAGATGTATTAGTCTGTTCTCATGCTGATAATAAAGACATACCTGAGACTGGGTAATTTATAAAGAAAAAGAGGTTTAATAGACTCAGTCCCACATGGCTGGGAAGGGCTCACAATCATGATGGAAGGTGAAGCAAAGACATGTCTTACATGGTGGCAAGCAAAAGAGCATGTGCAGGGGAACTCCCATTTATAAAACCATCAGATCTTGTGAGACTTATTCACTATCACAAGAACAGCAATTGAAAAACCTGCCCCCATGACTCAATTACTTCCCACCAAATCCCTCCAATGACATGTGGGAATTATGGGAGCTACAATTCAAGAACAGATTTGGGTAGGGACACAGCCAGATCATATCAGATCTCAATTTCATTCAGTTCTATGAAGCAGATTTGTTATGAGCAAGAAACAAATATTTGTTGTGTTAAGCTTCTGAGATTTCAAGATTGTTAAATTAATTTGCTCTCTCTCACTCTTTACACACACACATATGTGCACACCCACACATACACAGTTTATGGAGGAAAATATGAAAGAAGAAAATCCTAGACCCATCTCATGAAGTAAAACCCAGCTTTGTACTGAAGACAAAACAAAACAAAAAACCCATCTCAACCAAGTAGCATTTATCACAGAAATGAAAAAATAAGTCATTATCAGAAAATCTATTAATGTAATATACTACACCAATAAATAAAATATATTCTATTTTCTCCTAATACACTGATTCAAAAAATTCCTCAGTGAGAAATCAGCATAAATCTTCTCACCACAGGAAATATAATTACATCAGGAGCACAGCAAGATGGTGGAAAAGAAGACTACACCATTCATCCCTCTCCCCAGCCAGGAACATCAAATTTTAACAACTGTCTGCACACAGAAAAGCACCACACCATGAAGCAAAAATGAGGTGAGCAATCACAGTACCTGGTTTTAACTTCATATCACTGAAAGAGGCATTGAAGAAGGCAGGCAAGACAGTCCCAAATTGCCAACACAACCCCTACACCATATCCCAGCAGTGGCTGCATGGTATGGTGTCTATGCACTTGAGAAAGGCAAAGCAAAGTGACTGGGAAACTCTGCATTGAATGCAGGGATGCCCAGTCACAGTGGACAGCAAAGCTGCACTGGACTTAGTCGGCACCCATGCAAGGAAGGATCATTTGGATCATCATCCAATGATCCAGAGGGAAATCACATATCCCAGGGGCCAAAGCTTGAGTTTCTGGGCAAGCATCACCACCAAGTGCCAAAGTGCTCTCAGGTCATAAGTAAATTTGAAAGGTATTCTAGGATACAAGGACTGCAACTCCTAGGTAACTCCTAGTGCTGGACTGGGCTTAGAGGCAGTGGACTAGGGTGGCACATGACCTAGGAAGACATGAGCAGGGGCAGCTAAGGGGATGTTTGCACCACCCTTGCCCCTACCCCAGGCAGCTTAACTTGCAGCAACAAAAGTGATTCCTTCCTTGTGCTTAAGGAGAGGAGAGCAAAGAGTAAGGAGGACTTTGTCCTGCATCTTGGATGCCAGCTCAGCCACAGTAACATAGTGCAGTCGTGAGGCACCCATTTCAGGCCCTAGCTTATAGACTACATTACCAGACACACTCTGGACCAAAAGGGAGCCCACTGGCTTGAAAGGACAAACCCAGTCCTTGCAGCATTCATCACCTGGTGACTAAAGAACCGTCTGAGCCCTGAATAACCAGCAGTGATACCTAGGTAGGATGCCACGGGCCTGGGGTGAGACTCTGAGACTTGCTGGCTTCAGGTGTGAGAGAATATGTTCCCAGCTGTGGTGGCTACGGGGAGAGACTTCTTCTGCTTGAGAAAAGCAGAAAGAAAAGTAAAGGAAACTTTGTCTTGCACCTTAGGTATAAACGTAGCCAGAGTGGAGTAGAGCAACAAGCAGGTATTTCAGGTACACAAGCCCAGGCCTAAGCTCTTAGATAGCATTTCTAAACCCGCCCTGGACTAGAGGGGAGGCCACTGTCCAGAAGGGTGATTTCCAGGTCTGGAAACACTCACCACAAGCTGATTGAAGAGCCCTTGACCTTTTCGTGAATATCAGTAGTGGCCTGGCAGAAAACTCAATGGGTTGGTGGTGGTAGCGGCCACAGGGAGAGACTCCTTTGCTGTGGAAAGAGGAGGAAAGAGCATAATGTATTTTATATTGTGGTTTGAGTGCCAGATAAGTTGCAGTCAAATAAAATATCAGGTACATTTCTAAGGTTTTTTGCCCCAATTGCTGGCTCCCAGACAACACCTCCAGGCCCAATTAGGGCCTAGAGAATTCACTGCCCTGAAGAGAAGGACACAAACCTAGCTGGCTTTTCCACCCACATATTACAGAGCCCTAGGGTCTTGAGGGAACATAGGTGGTAGCCAGGTAATGGCTTACAATGGGCCTTGGGTAAGATGCAGGGCTGTGCTGGCTTCAGGACAGATCCAGCACAGTACCAGTGGTGATAGCTACAGGGGTGCTTACATCACCATGCCCCCAGTTCCAGGCAGCTCAGCACATGGAGGGAAACTTCATGTGTTTGGGAGAAAACAGAGAAATAAACAAGAGTCACTGCTTCATAATCTAGATAATTCTTCTGGATCTTATCAAAGACCACCAAGGCAGTGCCTCCATGAGTCCCCATAGCAATTATGGGGCTTGGGGTTCAAGCCCCTTCAAATATGTCAAAAGCCTTCCAAAGAAGGAGGAAAACAAAGAAGCCCGAACTGCAGAGACTACAATAAATACCTAACTCTTCATGCCCAGACAACAATGAACATCTACAAGAATCTAAAACACACAGGAAAACATGCCATCACCAAAAGAACCAAATAAGGTACCAGGAACAAATACTAAAGAGATAGAGATATTTGTCTTCTCAGACACAGTATTTACAATAGTTGCTTTGAGAAAACCCAATGAAATTCAAAATAACACAGAAAAGGAATTCAGAATTCTATCAGATAAATTTAACAAAAAGATTAAAATAATAGAAAAGAATCAAGCAGAAATTCTAGAGTTAAAAAATGCACCTGATATACTGAAGAAAGGATTAGAGTCTCTTAAGAGCAGAATTGGTCAAGCAGAAAGAATAAGTGAGCTTGAAGACAAACTATTTGAAAATATACAGTCAGAGGAGACAAAAAAGAATAAGAAAGAATGAAGCATGTTTATAAGATCTAGAAAACAGTATCATAAGAGCAAGTCTAAGAGTTGTTGGCCTTAAAGAGGAGGTAGAGAGAGAGATCATGGTAGAAAGTTTATTCAAAAGGATAATTTCCCAAACATAGAGAAAGATATCAACATTCAAGTATGAGAAGGTTATAGAACACCAAGTAGATTTAATCCAAAGAAGACTACTTCAAGCCAGTTAATAATCAAACTTCCAAAGGTCAAGGATAAAGAATGAATCTTAAAAGTAGAAAGAGAAAAGAAGCAAATAACATATAAAAGAGCTCCAGTATATCTGGCAGTACACTTTTCAGTGCAAACATATGCCAGGAAAGAGAAGCATGACACACACCAGTGTAGAAAATCTTTTTACCCCAGAATAATATATATGCCAAAAGTATCCCTAAAGCATGAAGTAAAAATAAATACTTTTCCAGAAAAGCAAAAACTGTGAGATTTCATCAACACCAGACCTGTCCTACAAAAAATGCTAAAGGAAGTTCTTCAATCTGAAGTAAAAGAATGTTAATGAGCAATGAGAAATCATGTGAAAGTAAGAAAAACTAACTGGTAATAGTAAGTACAAAGAAAAATCCTAACACTGTAATTGTCAGGAAAAACATGGAAAAACATCTCATGTTCATGGATATGAAGATTCAAAATGATTAAAATGGCCATACTGCCCAAAGCAATTTACAGGTTCAATGCTATTCTAGCTAATTACCAATGATATTCTTCACACAACTAGGAAAAAACTGTTTTAAAATGTATATGAAACTAAAAAAGAGCCCAAATAGCCAAGGCAATTAGAAGCAAAAAGAACAAAGCTGGAGGCATTACATTATGTGTCTTCACACTATACTAAAGGGCCACAGTAACCCAAACAGCATGCTACTGGCACAAAAACAGGCACATAGACCACTGGACCAGAATACAGAGCGCAGAAACAAGGCCATATACCTACAACCATCTGATCTTTGACAAAGCCAACAAAAACAAGCAATGGAGAAAAGACTCCCTCTTCAATAAATGATGCTGAGATAAATGGGGAGCCATATACAGAAGCTAGACCCCTTTCATGCACCATATACAAAAATCAACTCAAGATGGTTTAAAGACTTAAATGTAAAACCCAAAACTATAAAAAACCTGGAAGACAACCTAGGCAATACCATTCTGGACATAGAAACAGGAAAAGATTTAATGACAAAGACACCAAAAGCAATCATAACAAAAGCAAAAACTGGGAAATTTGATCCAATTAAACTTAGCTTCTGCAAAGCAAAAGAAACTATCAACAGAGTAATCAGACAACCTATAGAATGGAAGAAAATATTTGCAAGCTATGCATCTGACAAATGTCTAATATCCAGCATCTATAAGAAACTTAAACAAATTTACATGAAAAAAACCAAACTACCCCCATTTAAGAAGTGAACAAAGGATATGAACAGACACTTTTTAAAGGAAGACATACATGCATCCAACAAAATATGAGGAAAAGCTCAACATCACTGACCATTAGAGAAATACAAATCAAAACCACAATGAGATATCATCTCACATCAGTCAAAATGGCAATTATTAAAAAGTCAAAAAATAACAGATGCTGGTGAAGTTGCAGAGAAAAGGGAACACTTATATACTGTTAGTGGGAGTGCCTATTAATTCAACCATTGGGAAAGCAGAATGGCTATTCCTCAAAGAGCTAAAAGCAGAACTACCATTCAACCCAGAAATCTCACTACTGAGTATGTATAAAGAGAAATATAAATTACTCTATCATAAAGATACAAGTAAACAAATCTTTGTTTCAGCAATATTCATAATAGCAAAGACATGGAATCAACCTAAATGCCCATAATGACAAATTAAATAAAGAAAATGTGGTAATATACACCATGGAATATTATGCAACCATAAAAAAGAATATCATGTCTTTTGTGGGCACATGGATGAACCTGAAGGCTATTATTCTTAGCAAACTAATGCAGAAACAGAAAACCAAATACTGCATGTTCTCATTTATAAGTGGGAGCTAAATGATGATAATTCATGAATACAAAGAATGGAACAACATTCTACTTGAGGCCTACTTGAGGGAGGAATACAGGAGGAAGGAGAAGAGCAGAAAAAATAACAGTTGGATACTACGCTTAGTACATAAGTGATGAAGTAATCTTTGCAACAAACCCCCATGACAATAGCTTACCTAAATAACAAACTTTCACATATACTTTGAACTTAAAATAAAAGTTAACAAAATAAAATAAATTAGAGGAGAACCCCAAAAAAACCCACTCATATATTAAGTAGAAACACAAAATTATGAACAAATGAACAATAATAACTTTTACAACAACTTTTCAAGACATAGACAGTACAATGAGACATAAGAAGAAACAACAAAATGTTAAAACAAAGACATAAATTGAGGGTAAAAGGTTAAAGTGTAGAGTTTTTATTAGTTTTCTTTTTGTGTGTTTGTATTTTGTTTTTGCTTTTGCAAGCACTGCTAAGTTGTCATCAATTTAAAATAATGAATTATAAATAGTATTTGCAAGCCTCATGGTAACCTCTAATCAAAAACCATACAATGGATACACAAAAAATGAAAAGACAAAAATTACATCTGACCAGCAGAGAAAATCACCATCACAAAAGGACAGGAATGAAGGGAAGTAAAAAGAGGGACCACAAAATAACAAGAAAATGATTTTTAAAATGGCAGGAGTAAGTTCTTACTTATCAATAATAATATTGAATGTAAATAGATGAAATTATCCAATCAAAGACATAAAGTGGCTGAATGGATGAAAAAAAAAAGCCCTAATGATCTGTTGCCTACAAGAAACTTCATCTATAAACACACACATAGACTGAAAACAAAGAAATTGAGAAAGATATTCCTTGCCAATGGAAATAAAAAAGGAGTAGGAATAGCTATATTTAGACAAAATAGATTTCATGATAAAATCTTTAAAAAGAGAGAAAGAAAGTAATTATATAATGTAAAAGTGTCATTATTATACAATGTAAAAGGGTCAAGTCAGCAAGTGAATATAGCAATTGTAAATATGTATGTACCCAACTCTAGAGCACCCAGATATATAATGGAAATATTGTTAGAGCTAACGAGATATACCCCAATACAATAAAAACTGGAGATTTCAACATCTCACTTTCAGCATTGAAACATCTTCTAGACAGAAAATCAACAACAAAGTAACATCGAACTTAATCTGCACTATAGACCAAATGGATCTAATAGATATTTACAGAACATTTGATCCAACAACTATAGAATACACATTTTTTTTTCCTGAGGACATGGATCATTCTCAAGTATAAACAATATGTTAAGTCAAAATGAGTCTTAAAACTTTCAAAAAATTAAAATAATAGCAAACATCTTTGACCACAATGAAAGAAAACTAGAAATAAAAAAAAAAGCAATATTGAAAATGATACAAACACATGGAAATTAAACTATGTGTTCCTGAATGACCAGTGGGTCAATTAAAAAACAAACAAGGAAATTTAAAATTTTCTTAAAACAAATAATGCAAACACAACATACTAAAACCTGTGGAACACAATGAAGGCAGTACTACTAAGAAATTTTATAGTAATTAGTGCCTACACAAAAAATGTAGGAAAACCTTAAATAAACAACCTAATGCTGCATCTTAAAAAATTAGAACACCAGGCATGGTGGCTCACGCCTGTAATCCCAGCACCATGGGAGGCTGAAGTGGGTGGATCATGAGGTCAAAACATCAAGACCATCCTAGGCAACATGGTGAACCACTGTCTCTACTAAAAACACAAAAATTAGCTGGGCGTGGTGGTGTGTGCCTGTAATCATAGCTACTTGGGAGGCTGAGGCAGGAGAATTGCTTGAACACGGGAGGTGGATGTTGTGGTGAGTCAAGATTGCACCACTGGACTCCAGTCTGGCAATAGAGGAGACTACAACTCAAAAAAAAAAAAAAAATAGAAAAGCAAGAGCAAACGAAACCCAAAATTAGTAGAAGAAAATAAATAATAGTAAGAGCAGAAGTAAATAAAATTATAATGAAACAATATAAAACATAAAAGAAAAGTTGATTTTTGAAAAGATTAACAAAGTCAACAAACCTTTAGCCAAGCTAAGAAAAAAAGAAGACCCAAATAAATAAAATCAGAGATGACAAAGGAGCTATTACAACTGATACCACAGACATTAAAAAGATCATTAGTGGCTGCCATGAGCAACTATATGCCAATAAATTGGAAAATCTAGAAGGAATGGGTAAATTCCTAGAACATACAACCTACCATGATTGAACCATGAGAAAATCCAAAACTTGAACAGACCAATAGTAAGTAATAAGATCAAAGCTATAATAAAAAAATCTCTGAGCAAATAAAAGCCTGGAACAAAATGGCTTTACTCCTGAATTCTACCAAGCATTTAAAGAACTGACACCAATCCTACTAAAACTAGACCAGAAAATAGAGAAGTGAATACTACCAAACTCATTCTACAACACCAGTATTAATCTGATACCAAAACCAGAAAAAAAGACACACCAAAACCAGAAGACTATAGGCCAATATTTCTGATTAGTGTTGATTAAAAAATTCCTAACAAAATTCAAGCACACTGTATTCCATAACATTTTTAAAAGATCATTCATCATGACCAAGTGAGATTTATGTGAGGGATGTAAGGATGGTTCACTATAGGCCAATCAATCTGTGTGATACCTCATATCAACAGAATGAAGGAGAAAAACCATATGATCATTTCAATTAATGCTGAAAAAAGCATTTGAGAAAATTCAACATCCTTTTATGATAATAAACCTAAAAAAACTGGGTATAGAAGAAACACACATAATTTAACATAATTAAAGCCATATATGACAGACCCACAACAAGCAGCATACTGAACAGGAAATACTGAAAACGTTTCCTGTAAGATATGGAACATGACAAGGATGCTCACTGTCCCCACTGTCATTCAACATATTACTGAAAGTCGTAGCTAAAGCAATAAGACAAGAGACAGAAATTTTCCCAAATTGGAAAGGAAGGGGTCAAATTATCCTTGGTTACAGATGATATGATCTTATATTTGGAGAAACATAAAGATTCCACAAGAAAATCATGAGAACTGGGAGACAAATTCAGTAAAGTCACAGGACACAAAATCAACCTGCAAAAATCAGTAGCATTTCTATGTGCCAACACTGAACAATCTGAAAAAGAAATAAAAAGTAATCTAATTTACAATAGCCATAGCTAAAATTAAATACGTAGAAAATAAGCAAAGAAGTAAAACATCTCTATAATAAAAACTGTAAAATGTTGATGAAAGAAATTGAAGGGGACACCAAGAAATGTAAAGCTATTCCAGGTTCATGAATTGGAAGAATAGATATTGTTAAAATTATCATTTCACCCAAAGAAAACTATAGATTCAATACAATATCTATGAAAACACCAAAGACATTCTTCACAGAAATAGAAAAGCAATTCTAAAATTTATATGGAATCCCAAAAGATGCAGAATAGGTAAAGCTGTCCTAAGAAAAAAGAACAAAATTGGAAGAATGATAACAATCCTCAAAAAACTGGGTATAGAAGGAACATACATTAATATAATAAAAGCCATATATATCTGACTTCAAGTTATGCTACAGAGCTATATAGTAATCAAAACAGTATTGTAGTAGCAAAAGACAAACAAACAAACAAACAAAAAACAGGTATACAGACCTATGGAACTGTACAGATAATCTACAAACACATCCACATACTTAAAGTGAACTCATTTTGACAAAGGTGTCAAGAATATACAATGGGAGAAAAGACAATCTCATCAATTAATGGTGGTGGGAAAACTGGATATACATATGGAGAAGAAAACTAGACCCCTATCTCTCGTCATATACACAAATGAAATAAAAATAGATTAGACACTTAAATATAGGACCTCAAACTATGAAACCACTATAAGAAAACATTGGGGAAAGTCTCCAGGACATTGGTCTGAGGAAAAATTTCTCAAACAATACTCCACAAACACAGGCAATCAAAGCAAAAATAAGCAAATGTGATCATATCAGGTTAAAAAGCTTGTATACAGAGAAGGAAAGACAAAGTGAAGACACAACCTGCAGAATGGGAGAAAATATTTGCAAACTATCCATCTGACAAGGGATTCATAAGCAGAATATATAAGAAACTCAAACAGTTCTATGGGGAAAAAAATCTACTAATCCAATTAAAAAATGAGCAAAATATTTGAATAGGCATTTCTCAGAAGAAAATATACAAATGGCAAACAAGCATACGAAAATGCACACATCACTGATCATCAAAGAAATGCAAATCAAAATTACTCAGTGATATCACCTCACCCCAGATAAAATGGGGATCATTTTAACAGAATGATACTGTCATTTGCAACAACATTGATGGGATTGGAGGTTACTATGTTAAGTGAAATAAGCCAGGCACAGAATGACAAACATCACAAGTTCTCACTTATTTGTGGAAGCTATAAATGAAAGCAACTGAACTCATGGAGGTACAGAGTAAAATGATGGTTACCAGAGGCTGGGAAAAGTAGTGGGGTCATGGGGGAAGGTGGTTATTGTTAATGTGTACAAAAAATAGAAAGAATAAATAAGATCTAGTATTTGATGGCACAGCAGTGTGACTATAGTCAATAATAATTTCCTTGTACATTTCCAAATATAAAATAAAAAATTTTTAATGAAAAATAATTCTACCACAAATAAATGATATGTGTATGATGTCATTGACACATTAATTAGGCCAATTTGCTGATTTCAGAATGTATATATGTATTGAAGCATCATTTTATACTCATGAATATATACAGTTATTATTTATTAATAAAGTATCTTTTAAAGTGGAAAAGTGTTTTCAGGTTCATTTTACTTCAGGAGGCCTGGAAGGGAAAATATAAGAATTCTCTGACAAGTCCTTTCTTCAGTATGGGTTATGCATAATTTCCACACAGAAAGATCCCTTCCTTTATACAAAGCAAGAGCTTACAATAAAAATTCCAATGAATACAAGACCATAAGCCATCATGAATAAGAATCAGAATGAAACATAAATATTGTTATTTTGAAATTTATGTAATAAAATTGCATAGAAACTCTCTAAAACTATTAAAAAGCTCCAATACCTCACAGCAGACTTTTCAGTGAAAATTTTACAAGCCAGGAGAGAGTGGCATGATGTATTTATAGTGCTGAAAGAAAAAAAAACTTATACCCTAGCATAGTATATCCAGTGAAAATATCCCTCAAACATAAAGGAGAAATAAAGACTTTTCAAACAAACAAAAGCTGAGGGATTTCATCACTAGATCTGTCCTAAGAAATGTTAAAAGGAGTACTTCAATCAGAAAGGAAAAATGTATTGCTTATGAGCAATAAATAAGCATCTGAAGGTACAAAACTCACTGGTAATACTAAGTACAGAGAAAAACACATAATATTATAATGCTGTAACTGTAGTGTATAAACTACTCTTACTCTAAATGGAAAGACTAAAGGATGAACCAATCAAAAATAATAACTATAATGAGTTTTCAAGACATAGTACAATAAGATATATATAGAAACAACAAAATGTAAAAACATAGGGGGATAAAGTGAAGGCATAGAGGTGTTGCTTATTTTCTTTTTGCTTGTTTGTTTATGCAAACAGTGTTAAGTTTTTATCAGGTTAAAATAAGGTGTTATAAGATACTATTTGCAGGCCTCATGGAAACCTCAAATGAAAATAATGCAATGGATACACAAAAATAAAAAGCAAGAAACTAAATCATATTACCAGAGAAAAATTACCTTCAGAGGAAGACAGGAAGTACAGAATGTAGGAAGAGAAGACCACAAAATAACCAGAACACAAATAACAAAATAGCAGGAGTAAGTCCTTACTTATCAATAATAACATTGAAAGTAAATAGACTAAACTCTCCAATCAAAACACATGGAGTGGCTGAATGGATGAAAAAAACAAGATCCACTGGTCTGTTGCCTACGAGAAACACACTTCACCTATAAAGACACACAGAGACTGAAAATAAATGGATGGAAAAGGATATTCCATGCCAATGGAAACCAAAAAGAACAGGAGTCACTATACTTACATCAGACAAAATAGATATCAAGACAAAAACTATAAAAAGAGACAAAGAAGGTCACTACATAATGATAAAGGGGTGAATTCAGCTAGAGGATATAACAACTGTAAATATATATGCATGCAACCCTGGTGCACCCAGATACATAAAGGAAATATTATTAGAGCTAAAGAGAGAAATAGATCCAAATACAATAATAGCTGGAGACTTCAACATCCCACTTTCAGTATTGGACAAATCTTCCAGACACAAAATCAACAAAGTGACATCAGATTTAATCTGCACTATAGACCAAATGGATCTAATAGATATTTACAGAATATTTCATCCAACAGCTACAGAATACACATTCTTTTCCTCAGCACATGGAACATTCTCAATAGATCATATGTTAGTTCACAAAACAAGTATTCAAACACTCCAAAAATTGAAATGCTATAAAGCATCTTCTCTGACTATAATGGAATAAAACTAGAAATCAATAACCAGAGGAATTTTGGAAACTATACAAATACATGGAAATTATGCTTCTGAATGACCAATGGGTCAATGAAGAAATTAAAAAGGGAACTGAAAAATTTCTTGAAACAAATGATAATGAATACACAACATACCAAAACCTATGGGACACAGCGAAAGCAATACTAAGAGGGAAGTTTATGGCTGTAAGTGCCTACATCAAAAAGGGGGGAAAACTTCAAATGAACAATCTAATGATGCATCTTAAAGAAACAGAAAAGAAAGAGAAGACAAATCCTAAAAATCAGTAGAGGAAAAGAAATAATAATGATCAGAGCAGAAATAAATGAAATTGAAATGAAAAAAAGAATACAAAGGATCAATGAAAAAGAAGTTAATTTTTGAAAAGTTAAACATAATTGCCAAAACTGTTGCCTGACTAATTAAGAAAACAGAAAACATCCAAATAAATACAATCAGAAATTCAAAAGGAGACATTATAACTGATACTGCAGAAATTCAAAGGATCTTCAGTGGCTACTGTGAGCAATGATATGCCAATAATTTGGAAAATCCGGAAGAAATAGAAAAATGCTGAGAGGCATACAAACTACTAAGATTGAACCATGAAGAAATCCTAAACCTGAAAACACCAATAACAAATAACAAGTAATAAGATCAAAGCCATAATAAAGTCTCCCAGTAAAGAAAATCTCAGGGCCCAGTGGCTTTACTGCTGAATTCTATGAAGCATTTAAAGAACTAATGCCAATCTTATTCAAACTATTCCAAAAAATAAAGGAAAAGGGAATACATCCAAACTGATTCTATGAGAACAGTTGCCCTTATACCAAAACCAGACAAAGACACATCAAAAGAAGAAAACTACAGGCCAATATCACTGATGAATATTGATGGAATTATCCTCAGCAAAATACTAGCAAACCAATTTCAACAAGACATTTAAAAGGTCATTCATCATGACCAAGTGAGATTTATCCCAAGGATGTGAGGATGGTTCAAAATGCACAAATCCATCAATGTGATACCTCATATCAACACAATGAAGGATCAAAGTCACATGATCATTTCAGTTGATGCTGAAAAAGTATTTGATAAAATTCAACATCCCTTCATGATAAAAACACTCAAAAGACTGGGGATAGAAGGAACATAAATCAACATAATAAAAGCCAAATATGACAGACCAACAACCAGCATCATACTGAATGGGGAAAAACTGAAAGCCTTTCCCCTAAAATCTGGAATATGACAAAGATGCCCACTGCCACCACTGTTATTCAACATAGTACTGGAAGTCCCAGCTAGAGAAATCAGATGAGAAAAGATATAAAGGCCATTCAAATTGGAAAGGATGAGGTCAAATTATCCTTGTTTGCAGATGACATGATCTTATATTTGGGGAAACCTAAAGACTCCACGAGAATACTATTATATCTGCTAAACAATTTCAGTAAAGTCACAAGATACAAAATCAACATATGAAAATCAGTAACAGTTCTAATAGGTTGGTGCAAAAACAATTACGGGTTTTGCCTTTGAGAGCAATGGCAAAAACTGCAATTACCTTTGCACCAAACTAATATATGACAACAGTGAACAATATGAAAATAAAATTTTAAAAGGATTTCTATTTCCAATAGATAATTCATAAAAATAGAAAAAAATCATAAAATTTATATGGAACCACAAAAGTACCAGAATAGCTAAAGCTGTCTTAAGCAAAAAGAACAAAACATTACTTGTCTTCAAATTACACTATAGAGCTACAATAATCAAAACAGTGTGGTACTGGCATAAAAAAACAGAAACATAAGCCAACGAAATAAAGAACCCTGAAACAAATCCACATACCTACAGTGAATTCATTATCAAGAAAGATGCCAAGAACATACACTGCAGAAGAAAGAAACTAGACCTCTATCCCTTGCCATATACAAAATCAAATCAAAATGAACTAAACACTTAAATCTAAGACCTCCAACTATGAAACTAGTACAAGAAAACATTGAGGAAAATCTCGAGGACATTTGTCTGGGCAAAGATTTCTTGATCAATACCCAACAAGCACAGGCAACCGAAGAAAAAAGGACAAATTAGATCATATCAAGTTAAAAGGCTTCTACACAGCAGAGGATACAATCAACAAAATGAAGAAACAGCCCACAGAATAGGAGAAAATATTTGCAAACTATCCATCTGACAAGGGATTCATAACCAGAATATATAAGAAACTCAAATGGTTCTATAGGAAAAAAAAACCTAATAATACAATTAAAAAACAGGCCGAAGATTTGAATAGACATTCAGAAGAAAAAATACAAATGGCAAACAGGCATACAAAATAGTGTTCAACATCACTAATCATCAGAAAAATGCCTATCGAAACTACATGAGGTATCATCTCACTCCAATTAAAATGGCGTATATCCAAAAGACAGGCAATAACAAATGCTAGCAAGGATGGGGAGAAAAGGGAACCCTTGTGTACTGTTGGTGGGATGTAAATTATTACAACCACTATAGAGAACAGTTTGGAGGTTCCTCAAAAAACTTCAAATTTAGCTACCATGGGATCCAGCAATTCCACTGCTGAGTATATACCCCAAAGAAAGGAAATCAGTATATCAAAGAGATACCTGCACTCCCACATTTTTTGCAGCATTGTTCACAATAGCCAAGATTTGGAAGCAATGTAAGCATACATTAACAGATGAATGGATAAAGAAAATGTGGTACACATGCACAATGGAGTACTATTTAGCCTAAAATAGAATGAGAACCATTCATATGCAACAACATGGATAGAACTGGAGCTCATTATGCAAAGTGAAACAAACCAGGCACAGAAAGATAAACATTGTATATTCTTAATTATTTGTGGGATCTATAAATCAAAACAATTGAACTCATAGGCATAGAGAGTGGAAGGATGGTTACCAGAGACTGGGAAGGGTAATGGGTGTGTTAGGTGAAGTGGAGATGGTTAATGGGTACAAAAAAACAGAAAAAATAAAGAAGACCTACTATTTGATAGCACAACAGGGTGACTACAGTCAATAATAACTTAATGTACATTTTAAAGAATGTAATTGTATTGTTTCTAACTCAAAGGATAAATGCTTTAGGGGATGGATACTCCATTTTCCATGATGTGTTTATTTCACATTACATGCCAGTATCAAAACATCTCATGCACACCATAAATATATACGCGTACTATACATTCACAAGATTAAAAAAAAAAAAAATTAGCCAGGCATGGTGGTGTGTGGCTGTATTCCCAACTACTCATGAGGCTGAGGTAGGAGTATCACTTGATCCTGGGAGTTTGAGACTGCAGTGAACTGGCATCATGCCACTGCACTCCAGCCTGGGCCACAGGGTGAGATCCTTTCTCAAATAAAATTGAAAATAATGAAAAGGAATATACTATTATTAAGAAAAGAACATAGAAAGATTTGAAAACCAGTGAAGCAAAACTCTCAGAAGAAGTTTTTGAAGTCGAAAATCAATGGCTATGACAAACAAAACTATACATAGCAGAAGAGGGTATTGCTGATTTAGAAGAGTGGTATTAAAAAATTACTTAAAGTAAAAACAAAAAACAAAATATGTAAATGCAGAGTGATAAGACATAGAGAATAGAATAAGAATGTTCACCATGTCTCTAATATAATTTCCAAAAGAAATGAATACAGAGCCTGAAAGAGAGACAGTGTTTTAAAAGCTAATGACATTAAGAACCATACAAAATCCCAAGCTGGATAAATAAAAAGAAATCCAAAAATACAGCCAGAGACACTATAGTGAAACTGTGGTACACCAAAGGCCAAGAAAATATCTTAAAGCAATCTGGGAAAAAATAGACAGATTAAAGACATACTGACGTAACATTCGTTATCCAAAAGAGGTTAACCCAGAAGATAAGGGGGAGCTGAAAGAACATAGCTGTATCCAGCTAAACTATCTTTCAAGATCAAAGTTAAAAGAAAAAGGTTTGTGGACAACACTGAATTTAGTACCAACATAACATCATGAAGTAATTTATCCCTCACAGACACTAAAATCCTGAATGGCTGCTTCTGTTTCTCAACCTGGAGCTCAGCACCTCAGGACTTCAACTTTACTCACTGCTTCACATTTCTGTTCCATTTTCTTATTTTCAGAGCCGAGTTGACTGTATCTTTTTTTGCTTTCTATCTTTACATTTTATCACTCTCTGCTATGTGTTCAGACCATAGTGGTATATTAAATGTGAAATCACTGTATTGCCCTGGCTAGACATTTCCCTATTTCTTTACGCCTTTATTTTATTCTTTGTTAATTTTTTATTCAAATAGCTTTAGGGGTACTGGTAGTTTTTGGTTACATGAATGAATTGTACAGTGGTAAAGTCTGGGCTTTTAGTGTACTCATCACCCAAACAGTATACACCATACCAAATAAGTGATTTTTCACCCCTCACCCCCACTTCCGACTTTTCCCATTCTGAGTCTCCAGTGTCTATTATACCACCCTATTTGCCTCTGCACACCCATAGCTTAGCTTTCACTTATAATTGAGAACATGTGTATACCCTTCATTTTAACTTCCACATAACCTCCAGCATGATCTAGCTCAGTGCTTCTCAAACCACCTGCGGTAAAGAGCAGTACCATGTTATTCTTTTTTAAAAAAATTTCCAATAAATAACAGACTAATAGTTTGTCTAATTCAACTGATTACTCACTTGGAAGTGGCAGCAATGTCAAATTACTATAAAAATGTTTAGATACTTAATTTCTATATTTATTATATATCTATTGCAAACAGTTCTTGGTCCAGCACTGATGTGTGGATCTTGCTTTGAGTAGTACTGGTCTAGCTAAAATTTAAATCTTAAAATATCACTTAAAATTATATAATGGATCTCCATTACTTATAAGAGAAATTCAAATTTCCATATGACAAGCCATACAAAGTCCTTTCTGACCTGAATCTCCAAGTGTTTCATCCCTTACATTTGTCTATCTCAAACTTTAGACTCAGAAACAATTAAGCACTTACAGTTTTTTAATCATTAAGAATCATTGGAAAAGCTGAAGAAACCATTTCTAAGCTGTTTCCTGGAGTAAATTCCAAAGCTGAATTGCAAAACTGGGCCACCAAAGAAGTTGCTATTTCCTCTACATCAAGACACTTCTGAATCCAGAAGCATATAGCCACTGCCATAATTTAAAAGCTACCACAATCCGGATGCAATCAATACAGGTGCCACTGCATAATCACACCATAACTGCTATAATCTACACCAGAAAAAATAATACCCCACCTCTTGCCTCTAAACACTGAAGAAGCTAGTTACTTGACATTGAGACCCTTGTTAATGCTGCCTCAGAAAAACTCTGCCTTCCATATCGTACACAAGTGAATCTGGTTAGTTTAACCTTACATACATTCAGAATGCTAGCTGCAAGGGAGTCTATGAAATGTACATTTTAATTTTTCAGCCTCTGCAGCACAAGAACATTTGATTAGAGATAGATGTTTAAGGGTCTTATGTGTGTGAATAATATCCTAGAATTTGGACAGTATTCTGTGCAGTGAAAAGTTTTAAACAAGAAACTGATATGAATCATTTATGTTATTTTCAAATAACTCTAGTGACCAGGTTTCTCTAATGAGAAATAGTAAGGTAGCCTAGAAAGCAGTTATGAGGCTATCATACAAAAGCAGGTAACAGAGGATGGGAGTTTAAAATGAGGCAGTGAAAAAGGTGAGCAAAAGGGGAATGCCACTTCAAGATATCACTTAGTAGAATAAATAAGACTTAGAGGAAGAAATTAATAGTGAAGAAAATTCATCCAGGTATGTTCACACATGACATCAAAATACTCCGAATTTTTTGATGAAAATATCATTCACAAGCTAGACATACATAGTTATCTCATTATTTGGTTAGACATTCAAATAAAGTGCTATTTTGGTATTGTTTTAGATTTATTTTAGATTAATTTAAGAAAATGAATTCATACTGCAATCTGGTCAGAATTTGATTAGCTGCCTAGTGCAATTTCACTTATTTCACAAACATAAAATAAAGCTGCTCTTTATTTATGATAAAGAAAGACATACTGGTGACTTGATTCTAACAAGATGTTACAAACACAAAAGGAGCCAAATGTGGCATTTTCCCCACAAGTCTGACCACCATGAGGCACACAGACTGATCACAAAATAAAGCTAACAAACCTTTTCCAAGAACTGGAGCTTGGACGACATTGTATATTGTGCTCCCTCTTGGAGGGTCACCATATATACTAGCACATCAAAGGCTCCGAAAAGTCATGCAGCAACAACATGTCCACTTTTGCTTAATCTAGTATTTTCCATCCTCTCAAGATGATTAAAACCTTCATTATTAATTTATTAATAGTATCTATTTACATTCCATGAAAACAGTGTAAGTTATAGTATAGTTTGAGGAATGAAAGTTTAGAAAAATGGTCTCCAAACTTTTTTTTTTTTTTTTTTTTCTGAGACAGAGTCTTGCTTTGTTGTCCAGGCTGGAGTGTAGTGGCACAATCTTGGCTCACTGCAACCTCCGCCTCCCGGGTTCAAGAGATTCTCCTGCCTGAGGCTCCCGAGTAGCTGGGACTACAGGTGTGTGCCACCATACCTGACTAATTTTTTGTATTTTTAGTAGAGACAGGGTTTTACCGTGTTAGCCAGGATGGTCTCGATCTCCTGACCTCGTGATCTGTCTGCCTTGGCCTCCCAAACTGCTGGGATTAGAGATGTGAGCCACCGCGTCCAGCCCAAACTTTTAAATAATAAACCTGCCAGCACTATAATACATATATATTATGTTTTACATATATTATATAACCACTATTGTACTTAAGTATTATATACATGGTATAACATTCACAGAACACAAATTTAAGATTATGTAATATAGAAGAATATTTTTTTAAATTTCTTTTTATTTATTCATGGCACAAAAAATCTACTCATATCAAAGTAGACTTAGGAACAAGAAAAATTACAAAGGATAAAAATTGACATTACATAATGATAAAAGGATCAATTCACTAAGAAGACATAAGAATTCCAAATGTGTAAACATCAAACAACAAATTTTCAAGATACGTGATGTAAAATCTGACAGAGCTGAAGGAAGGAGTGAATACATTCAAAATTGCAAATGGAAATTTCCAATAACCTTTTTTTTTTAAACTTTTATTTTAGGTTTGGGGTAAATGTGCAGGTTTGTTAGATAGGTAAATTGTGTATCATGGAGGTTTGGTGTACAGATTATTTTATCACCCAGGTAATAGGCATAGTACTGATAGGGAGTTTTTTTATCCTCTCCCTTCTTCCACTCTCTACCCTGGTGTCTGTTATTCCCTTCTTTGTGTCCATATGTACTCAATGTTTAGCTCTCACTTATAAGTGAGAATATGTGGTATTTGGTTTTCTGTTCCTGTGTTAGTTTGCTTAGGATAGTGGTCTCCAACTGCATCAATGTTGCTGAAAAGGACAATCTCATTCTTTTTCATGGCTGTGTAACATTCCATATTGTAAATGTAACACATTTTCTTAGTCTACTGTTAATGGACATTTAGGTTGATTTCATATCTTTGCTATTGTGAATAGTGCTGCAGTGAGCATACATGTACATGTGTGTTTTTGGTAGAATGATTTATATTCCTTTGGGTATATACCCAATAATGGGATTGCTAGGCAGAATGGTACTGCTGTAAGTTCTTTGAGAAATCACCATACCGCTTTTCACAATGGCTCAATTAATTTGCATTCCCACCAACAGTGTATACGCATTCCTTTTTCTCTGCAACCTCACCAGCATGTTATTTTTTTAACTTTTTAATAATAGCCATTCTATGTGAGGTGAGATAGTATCACATTATGGTTTTGATTTTTTTTTTCTCTAATGATTAGTGATTTGGGGTATTTTTTATATGCTTGTTAGCCATATACATGTCTTCTTTTGAAAAGTGTCTGTTTGTGTCCTTTGCCAACTTTTTAATGGGTAGGTTTTGCTTGTTAATTTAAGTTCCTGATGGATTCTGGATATTAGACCTTTGTTGGATGCATAGTGTGCAAAATTTTTCTTCCATTCTGTAGGCTACTCTGTTGAAAGTTTCTTTTGTTTTGCAGACTCTCATTAGTTTAATTAGGTCCCATTTGTCAATTTTTGTTTTTGTTGCAATTGCTTTTGACATCATCGTCATGAAATCTTTGCCAAGGCCTATGTCCAGAATGGTATTTCCTACATTGTCTTCTAGGGTTTTTATAGTTTTAGGTTTTAAATTTAAGTCTTTAATTCATTTTGAGTTGATTTTTGTATGTGGTGTGGAGAAGGGGTCCAGCTTCAATCTTCTGCATATGGCTAGCCAGTTATCCCAGCACATTTATTCAATAAGGAATCTTTTCTTCATTGCTTTTTTTTTGGTTGACTTTGTCTAAGATCAGATGGTTGTAGGTGTGTAACTTTATTTCTGGGCTTGCAATTCTGTTCCGTTGCTCTATGTGTCAGTTTTTTGTACCAGTATCATGCTGTGTTTTGGTTACAGTAGCCTTGTAGAATAGTTTGAAGTTAGATAACGTGATGTTTCTAGATTTGTTCTTTTTGCTTAGGATCACCTTGGCTACTTGGACTCTTTTTTGGTTCCATATGAATTTTAAAATAGCTTTTCTAGTTCTGCATAGAATCTCATTGGTAGTTTGACAGGAATAGCATTGAATTTGTAAATTGCATTGGGCAGTATGGCCATTTTAACAGTATTGATTCTTCCTATCCACAATCGTGGAATATTTTTCCATTTGCTTGTTTCATCTCTAGTATTGCTGAGCAGTGTTTTGTAATTCTCATTGAAGGGATCTTTTACCTCCTTGGTTAGCTGTATGCCTAGGTATTTTATTCTTTTTGTGGCTATTGTGAATAGAATTGTGTTCTTGATTTGGCTCTTAGCTTGGAGGTTGTTGGTGTATAGAAATGCTACTGATTGTTGTACATTAATTTTGTTTCTTGAAACTTTACTGAAGTTGTTTATCAGATCTATGAGCTTTTAAGAGGAGACTATGGGGTTTTTTAGTTATAGAATCATATCATCTGCAAACAGATAGCTTGACTTCCTCTCTTCCTATATGGGTGCCTTTTATTTCTTTCTCTTGCCTGATTGCTCTGAGTAGGACTCACAGTACCATGTTGAATAGAAGTGGTGAGAGTGAGCATCCTTGTTTTGTTCCAGGTCTTAAGGAGAATTCTTCCAACTTTTGCCCATTCTGTATGATATTGGCTGTGGGTTGATCATTGATGGCTCTTATTAATTTGAGGTATGTTCCTTCAGTGCCTAGTTTGTTGAGGTTTTTAATATGAAGAGATGTTGAATTTTATAAAAAGACTTTTCTGCATCCATTGTGATGATTATGTGGTTTTTGTTTTCAGTTCTTTATATGTGGTGAATCACATTTGTTTATATGCATATGTTGCATTAACCTTGCTTTCCAGGAAAAAAGCCTAGTTAATCATGGTAAATTAGCTTTTTAATGTGCTGTTGGATTTGATTTGCTAGTATTCTCTTGAGGATTTTTGCATCTATGCTTATCAAGGATATTGGCATAAAGTTTTCTTTTTTTGTAGTGCCTCTGCCAGATTTTAGTATCAGAATGATACTGACCTCATAGAATTAGTTAGGGAGGAGTTCTCCCACCTCAATTGTTTGCAATAGTTTCAGAAGAAATGGTACCAGCAGTTTTTTTTTTTTTTTTTTTTTTTTTCAGATGGAGTCTTGCTCTGTCACCAGGCTGGAGTGCAGTGGTGTGATCTTGGCTCATTGCAACGTCTGCCTCCCAGGTTCAAGAAATTCTCCTGCCTCAGCCTCCCAAGTAGCTGGGACTACAGGAGTGCACCACCACATCCAGCTAATTTTTTTGTATTTTTAGTAGAGATGGGGTTTCACCATATTGGCCAGGATGGTCTCGATCTCTTGACTTCATGATCCGCCTGCCTCAGCCTCCCAAAGTGCTGGGATTACAGGCGTGAGCCACCACACCTGGCCACCAGCAATTCTATACAACAGGTAAAATTTGGCTGTGAATTCATCTGGTCTTGGGCTTTTTTTTGGTTGATAGACTATTACTAATTCTACTTTGGAACTCATTATTGGTCTGTTCAGCAATTCAATTTCTTCCTTGTTTAATCTTGGGAGGTGGGATGTTTCAAATAATTTATTAATTTATTCTAGGTCATAGATCAGTTTTTGTGCATAGAGGTGTCCATAGTAGTCTCTAGCGGTCTACAAATAGTATTCTTCTTCCAAGGAACCAAGTGCTGAATTCCTTAATCTTTTGTATGGTTCTTTTGTGTCTCAATTTCCTTCAGTTCAGCTTGGATTTTTGTTATTTCTTGTCTTCTGCTAGCTGTGGCGTTGGTTTGTTCTTGTTTCTCTAGTTCCTCCAGGTTTGATGTTAGGTTGTTGTTAATTTAAGATCTTTCTAACTTTTTGATGTGGGTGTTTACCACTATAAATTTCCCTCTTAACACTGCTTTAGCTGTCTCACATAGATTCTGGTATGTTGTATCTTTGTTCTCATTACTTTCAAAGAATTTCTTGATTTCTTTCTTAATTTTATTGTTTAGCCAAAAGTCATTCAGGAGCATGTTCTTTAACTTCCATGTAATTATATGGCTTTAAGTGATGTTCTTAGTATGATTTCTATTTTATTGCACTATGGTCTAGGGTGGAGTTGGTATGATTTTGTTTTTGTTTTTTTAATGTTCTGAGGATTTTTTTTTTTTGGCTGATTATACGGTCAATTTTAGAGTATGTGCCATGTGCAGATGACATGAATGCATATTCTATTGATTTTGGGTGGAGAGTTCTGTTAGGTCCACTTGGTCAACTGTCAAGTTCAGGTCCCTAATATCTTTGTTAGTTTTCTGCCTCAGTGGTCTGCCTAATAATGTCAATGTGATGTTAAACTCTCCCACTGTTGTTATGTGGTTATTTACATCTCTTCATAGGTCTCTAAGAACTTGCTTTATGAATCTGGGTTCTCCTGTGTTGGGTGCATATATATTTAGGATAGTTAAGTCTTCTTGTTGAACTGAACTGTTTACCATTATGTAATGCCCTTTTTTGATTGCTGTTGGTTTAAAGTCTGTTTTGCCTAAAATTAGAATACCAATTCCTGCTTTTTTCTGTTTTCCATTTGCTTAGTAGATTTTTCTCCATCCCTTTACTTTAAGCCTATGGGTATCACTGCATGTGAGATGGGTCTCCTGAAGATAGCATACCATTGAGCCTTGCTTCTTGATCCAACATGCCAATCTGTGCCTTTTAATTGGACCATTTTCGCCATTTATATTCAAGGTTAATATTTATATTGGTGAGTTTGATTCTCTCACCATGTTGTTAGCTGGTTATTATGCAGACTTAATTGTGTGATTGCTTTATAGCATCAATGGTCCATTACTTAAATATGTTTTTGTGGTGGGCAGTAATGGCTTTTTCTTTCCATATTTAGCACTCTCTCAAAGATCTCTTGTAAGGGAAGTCTGGTGATAACTAATTCCCTTAGCATTTACTTGTCTGAAGAAGTTGGAATTTATTTTCTTTATAAATGCTGAATATAGACCCCCAATCTCTTTTGCTTTGTAGCGTTTTTGCTGAAAGCTTTGTAGGTGACCTGCCCCTTCTCTCTAGCTGCATTTAACGTTTTTTCTTTCATTTCAGTCTTGGAGAATTTGACAACTATATGTCTTAGGGATGATCATCTTGTATAGTATGTCACAGGGGTTCTCTGCATTTCCTGGATTTGAATGATGGCCTCTTTGGGAAAGTTGGAGAAGTTTTTGTGAACAATATCCTGAAATATGTTTACCAAGTAGTTTGCTTTCTCTCACTTTTTTTCAGTGACACCAATAGGTCATAAATTTGTTCTCTATACATAATCCCCTATTTCTTGGAAGTTTTGTTCCTTCTTGTTTATTGTTTATTCCTTATTTTTGTCTGACTGAGTCATTTTGGAGAACTGGTCTTCAAGGTCTGAGATGTTTTACTCAGTTTGGTCAACTCTGCTGTTAATACTTGGCCCTGTTAAGGAAGGCATACCCTACTCCTCCATTGGCCTGTGAACCCAGAACCCAGGTGTCTCATCTCTTTCAGTGATCTGAGAGAGAAGGGTCCTCCTGCACAGGTACCGCCCAAGCCAGCAAGTTCTACTTGGCCAGGAACTGTGGGGGTGGGTGTGGTCACCTAATCTACTATCCAAGTGCCTCACTGGGGAAAATGGGGTTGCACCTGCTGACAGAGTTCAGGCAGAAGAAGCAGGATTGCTGGGCCAGAAACTCTAGTGGGATGGCCCATCTGGCTATGAGAGGTGGGAGTGGGTGGAATCACCTACCTGCTGTCTGGGTGTTTCCTGAGATAACAGGAGGTTGCGCCCACTGTCTGAGTTTAGACAGAAGTGGGACGGCTGAGCTGAAAGTTCCAGCAGGCATTGCCCACCTGACTATCAGTGCCATAGGTGGTTAGGGTTGCCTACCCTGCTGTCCAAGTGCTTCCTGGGACAAAAGGAGGCTGTACCCCGCTGTCTAAACACTGGCTGGGATTAGACAGAAGCAATCACTGGGCCAGGAGCTCTAGCAGGTGTTACCTGCCTGGCTACCAATGGTAAAAATGGGTAGGATCACCGGCCTTGCCATTTGGGTGCTTCCCAGGACAAGAGGAGGCTGTGCTCACTGTATGAGTTCACACAAAAGTGGGACCAATGAGCTGGAAGCTCTGGTAGGCACTGCCTGCCTGGCTACCAGTGACAGAGGTGGGTGGGAGACACCCTTCCTGCCATCCAGGTGATTCCTGGAACAACAGGAGGCTTTGCCTGCTGGCTAAGTTCAGAGAGAAGCAGGACCAGTGGGCTGAAAGCTTCAGCAGGCATTGCCTGCCTAGCTACCAGTTGCAGATAGGAACCCACCCTGACCTACATGTTCCTCTCAGGAAACAAACAACCACATTACAAAGTGGTCAAAGGACATAAACAAACACTTCAAAAGAATACATACCTGTGTAACAAACCTGCACATCCTATACATGTACCCTGGAACTTAAAATAAATGTTGAAGGTACAAAATAGAAACTGTCAAAAGAAAACTGGGCTTCCTCAGCGGAGCAAAGCCTTGAGAACACAATTCACTGCTTTGGATTTAAAAGCCCACATATGTGTTCTTTTAAAACTTTCTATTTGAACAACAACAACAAAAAACAACCTAGGAAGCAATGAAGTATTTATATAAAATGGATGGATTCATCTTCCAATGTGTTAGGATAATGACACTTCCCATATTTAGGCTTCAACCTTTATCTAAGAAATTTCTGTCAACCTTTAGAAATATGTGTCAAAACTTAATCATTTGATTTCTCAAATAAAAAGTTACAAACAAAATAAGTTTAAAAATATGAAAAACAAAAATAAAAAATATGTCAAATAAATATATTTTGGGATAAAATACTTCAATTTTTCTCAGGGCCTGCTATCTGTGTGTGATACTATACTAGAGTCAGGTTGGAATTTGGTATCTTATTGCTACAAAGAGTGTCTTCTGTCACTTTTAAGATCTCTGTTTTAATGTTAACACTGGTAAATTATGCTTGAATTTCAAAGGGAGGAGAGTATAATCAGTTTTGTCTGATCCCTCCTTCCCATCATGATCTGAATTCGTTTTTTTTTTTTTTTTTTTTTTAGGTTAAAAGGTTAAAAGTAGGGATTCATTCAGTCAGCTGGGGGCTTAGAATTTTATTTTTGCTTACAGCATACAACAGCCTTCTATGCAGATGTACTGAATGAAGCCACCAGTGTCAGTCTGCATATTAAGTGCTGATTGTGCTTAATTTATTTTTTCTTTTCTTCCCTAATATTTTCTTCCTACACCACAGTGGATCATTCCTTGTACTCCAACTCAGAAACTTCTAAGCTAAAAACTTAAGTGGCAAAAGGACGGTTATAAAGGAATTTCACCTCCAAGGATGCTCCCATGGAGTTCACCCATAACAGACAAAACGCATTGAGCCTGAAGTGAAACTTTGTAAAAAGTAGGTATTTATAAGGCTAAAATAATCCTTTGGAGAACACACTGCATTTTTGTTAAGTTGTCAAGCAGTAGGTCTCTATGTCTCCTTGTGTGTTGTGCTGTGACTATCTTCTAAATACCACATTCCACTGTCAGCTTGATATTTAAAACCAGCTGGCCTCATTCCACCACCATCCATTATGTAGCATTGTTTTACAAGAAATGTAACTTCTCTGGCAGCAGACATGTTGATCCCACGGAAACTGTTTCTCACATTTTACTGTATGTATTTTTGAAATATATTTATACTAGACATAGAAGAAGTAACCTTGAAACAACTGAACTTATTCAAACAGTTCATAGATTTATACATACTGCTCCATTCTCCCAGGATGATTTTATTTTAAATATTTTTAAAAATAAAGTTTAAAACCCCATCTTTGTTGGCTCAGATGCTTACATGGGAGTTGGCTCAGAATGCTTTCTCATTTGGAATCATCTTCTGTTGCTAAGAGATTTGCATATGCTTAGGGATGACTTAAGATCATTGGTAGAAAATGTACTCAGAAACTAATCTATGAGAAGCCATTTTTATATAAAGAATTTTGGTTGGGTAGACTTTCAAAGAGAAAGTATTTTCCTTTCCTTTTAACAACAGTGGGAGCTCAAATCTGAAATATAAGCATAATGCATCACCACCAAGGTCAACTTGATTCAGTATTCAAGGTGACAGTGACCCTGTTAAAGTATAAATTTTCCTTCTAAATCCTAAATATTTGCTCTAAACAGAATGAATAGGAAAGTAGAAATGCTTATTAATTGCACACATTTATTGTCTCATATTTTCTGTGGACCAGGAATCTAAGCACAGCTTAACTGTGTCTTTTGCTTCAGGGTGTCCTCCAAGGCTTCAAGCAAGATGTCAGCTAGAACTGAGTCTCATCTAAAAACTCAATCAGTGTAAGATCCACTTATAAGCTCACTACATGATTGCAGATGGGATTCAGGATTCTGTTCTTTTTTTTAATTTTTTTTTTTTTAAATTTTAGACAGGGTCTCACTCTGTTGTCAAGGGTAGAGTGCAGTGGCTTGACTACAGCTCACTGCAGGCTCGACCTCAGAGTTCAAGTGATCCTGCCACCCCAGCTTCTGAGTAACTTGGACTACAGGCATGCACCACTATGCCTGGCTAATTTTTAAAACTGTTTATAGATACAAGGTCTTGCTATGTTGTCCAGGCTGATCTGGAACTCCTGGCCTCAAGTGATCCTCCTGCCTCAGCCTCCTAAAATGCTGGAATTACAAGCATGAGCCACTACACCCAACCAGGATTCAGTTCTTTTTGGATTATTGGACTAAGTATCTCAGTTAACTGCTGGCTATTAGCCAGAGGTCCACCTCAGACATGTGTCTCCTAAATAAGACACCTTGCCTCACAAAGCTATCAAAGGAGAAGGTCTGATAGCAAGACAAAGGCTACAATCTCTTATAATCTAATGACAAAATTACATCTCCTCAAAATTGAGTCTATTGACTAGAAGCATGTTACTCAAAGTCATACATATTAAGAGATAGGAGTATTTGAGGGCCATCTTAAGCCACCTATCACTTCGAAACACAATATCCTTTTCTCTTTCCTTATGGCTACTTTCAGCTTTCTCATTCTTAATGATATATATAGGAAATGCAACAATTAAAAAATCTATTTTGCTTACTAACAATAATGTGCCATGAATTTAGCCAGATTCAAATTAAAAGAAAAAAGGCAGATGGAAATTTAGATCATGTGTTTTTGTTTTACAACTCCTATTGTCAGTATTTATCTTTCTGGATTTGTAATCTCTACTACTAGTAGGGTCTGAATATATTTTTTCTTAAAGAAATTGCCTGGCATGGTGGCTAACACCTATAATCCTAGCACTTTGGGAGGCCGAGGCAGGTGGATCACTTGAGGTCAGGAGTTTGAGACCAGCCTGGCCAACATGGTGAAACCCTGTCTCTACTGAAAAAACACACAAAAATGAGCCAGGTGTGGTGGCATGCACCTGTAATCCCAGCTACTCAGGAGGCTGAAGTAGGAGAATTGCTTGAACCCGGGAGGCAAAGGCTGCAGTGAGCCGAGATCGAGCCATTGCACGCCAGCCTGGTGACAAAGTGAGACTCCGTCTCAAAAAAAAAAAAAAAAGGAAAAAACCCCATGATCTTATAATCAAATAGATTTAGAGTGACTTCAGATAGAGAACTTGGGGTTCTGCTCTGTTCCCAGTCTCCACCATTATCTCCTCAAGGTCTGAGGGCTGTGAAGAGCTTGCTTTATCGCGACAGTTTCCTGCAATTGGTTTCACTCTCAGCTAATCACTTAGAGCCAGCTGCTATTGGCTTGGAAAAATTTGCCTGGGGTAGTTACAGCCCTTGGGAACTCTAGGAACATGTGTATATATGGGAAAAGGAGAAAGAGGAATGTATGTTTCACAATGGAGAAATTTAGGAGATACACACTCCAGACCATGTGCACGCCCATGCACACACACACGCGTGCGCGCACACACACACACACACACACACACACACACACAATGTGTGACATGAGGCCCTGAGGTCCATTTGGGATAGCAAAGGATGGCCAGAAGTCTAGGCTTGATAGTAGCAGTAATCTGTCCTTCTGACCTTTTATATGTAGCTCCTTGGAGGCTGAGGCAGAAGAACTGCTTGAACCTGTGAGGTGGAGGTTGCAGTGAGCAGAGATCGCACTGCTGCACTCCAGCCTGGGTGACAGAGCAAGACTTTGTCTCAAAAAAAAAAGTTAAAGAAATTGAAAATGGAACAAAACATTTTGCAACTTGATAGCTGCAAGTTAAGAAACTGTCTCTAGCTCCCATTAGGCAAACTTAATGACCAAATGTATTAGAATCACTAGCTTGATCTTGGATTTCTCCAATAAGCAGCCCAAGTGTTTGAGTTTAGGTTTTGTTTTTTAAAAATGGTTTTGGTTGATTGTTTGTTTGTTTTGCTGAAAGGCAATACCAGGAAACATGGATGGGGTATAAGGAAATGAGAATGAAAGTGAACGCAGACAATAAAGAGTGTGTTTTTAAGTTAGTTACCATTGTGGGCAACTGAAGGTCAGTTCCTGAGGGGAATAGTGAAAGACAGTAAAGAACATACCTCAGCAAGCTGGCACAATAGGAGATCTCAGGTTTCACTAACCTCCACAAAAGTTCAATTGGCAAATATCCATAAACAAGAACATCTTTGCAAAACCTCAAAACATGGAAATAAACCTGATACACCTGTGTGAATGACAGAACCAAGTAAAAACCACAAGAGAGGGTAAAAGAAATGGTCTCACCGGGTGTGGTGGCTCACGCCCATAATCCCAGCACTTTGGGAGGCCGAGGCGGGCAGATCACAAGGTCAGGATTTGAGAACAGCCTGACCAACATGGAGAAACCCTGTCTCTACTAAAAATACAAAAAACTCAGCCAGGCATGGTGGCACACACCTGTAATTCCCGCTACTCAGGGGGCTGAGGCAGGAGAATCGCTTGAACCTTGGAAGTGGAGGTTGAGGTGAGTCGAGGTTGTGCCATTGCACTCCATCCTAGGCAACAAGAGTGAAACTCCATCTCAAAAAAGAAAGAAAGAAAGAAATGATCTCACTGATTGTGTCACCCTCTTCCTCCCCCTCTCCCAAGTTGGCACAGTGTCACAAAGAGAGAATTCCTCAGGAGTCACAGTTTCTACAGTGGGGAAAGAGAACCAGAGGTTAACATCCAGCTTCCGTAGCATTTTGAGATGCTTCCCAAGAAGCCCACTTCAGTCTCACTTCATAGGGAACACAAGAGGTATTGGAATGACTAGACTACCTAGGGTCAGGTAGAAACGAAGCAAGAACACAGAGCTCACAGTGACCAGTATACAGATATTTGTGTTAGTTCTTTGTAATTGCCAGTAATGACACCTGATCAGAGACAGCAGCCAACAGCACAGCTCATCTGCAAAGCTGAGCTGGCTATTACTAGAATTGGTGGGAAGTTCTGCCTGGCTCAAATCTCTAAACAGCCAGCCTCCAGGCCCAGCCTTAGACCCTACCCCAAGGCCCCATCCAGGCCACAGAATTTGGCAAAAAGCAGGGGCTAGTTCTGCCAAACATAGGAGTTTAAACAGTGCTTGGCATGGCCTCAAAGTCCATTTGAAGACCTTGTCCTGGAAAGGTGTGATGGACTGCCACAGTGAATTTTGGCAAAGAGCAGTGGCAGTTCTGCCACAACCAGGGGTTTAACCAGCACTCAACTCAGCCTTAAACTCACCCTGCCTAGCCACTGCCCAGGAAGAAAGATGCCCACCACAGTGCATTTTGGCAAAGTGTAGAGGCTACTTCTGCCACACCTAGGAGTTTAAACAGTTCTTGGCCCATCCTCAAAGACCGCCCCAAGGCCCCTTCTAGGCAAGGAGGCAAACCTCAACAGTGCATTTCTACTTAGCATAGCAGCTGGTCCTATCCATCCCAAGCAGTGACTCTGCCTAACCTGAGGGCCCAGACTACAACCCTGTCCAAATACAAGCCTCAAACAGTGGTGCTATCCGGCCGTGGAATACACCTTGTAGTCAAGCCCAATAAAGGGTAATCACAGTAACCTGCCAGCAGCTCTGCCTGATTGAAGAGCTCAGGCAGTGATCTTACCTGACAGTGGAGCTGAGTCAGCAGCCCCATCCTAAATCAGAGCTAAGGCAGCAGCCCAGCTATCTAGAAACTCCAAAAGCAAGCTCTTCCTGCCCAGGGTCATTATGAGTTCACCCACAAAGAATCATAGGCCAGGCTAAATAGTGAAGGTTTATCCCTGACAAAGAACACCTGTAAAAGCCCGAAGAGGTGGCTGTCTCCCCAAATGCACGGACACAAATGCAAGGACACAAGGTTTACAAAGAATCAGGAAATCATGACACCTCTAAAAGAAACTAACAAAGCTTCAACAGTGAACCCTTTAAAATGGAAGTATATAAAATGGCAAAGAATTCAGAATAATCGTCTTGAGGATGTTTAGTGAGCTATAAGAATGTGTGAAGTAAAAAATTAAATGCAGTCTGGAAAACAGTGCATGAACAAAATGAAAAGAGTAACAAAGAAATAGAAATAATAAAAAGTAAAACTCCTAGAGATTAAAAATACAATGACTGAAACAGAAATGCAATAAAAAGCTTTAACAGTAGGCCTAATCAAACAGAAGAAAGTATAAATAAGCTTGAAGATGACTCTATACATAGAAAACCCTAATGACTCTGCAAAAGGATCCTAGAACTGATAAATTCAGTAAAGTTTCAGGATACAAAATCAATGTACAAAAATCAGTAGCATTTTTTCACACCAATAATATCTAGCTGAGAACCAAATCAAGAATACAATCTCATTTACAGTAGACACAAAAAAATTTAAATACATAAGAATTTAACCCAGGAAGTGAAAGATCTCTATAAGAAGAACTATAAAACACTGCTGAGAAAAATTGGATATGATACAAATAAATGGAAAAATATTCCATGCTCATGGATTGGAAGAAAATATATAGTTGAAATGGCCATACTACCCAACACAATTTACAGGTTCAATACTATTCCTATCAAAATATCAATATCATTTTTCACATAATTAGAAAAATCTATTATGAAATTTATTTGGAACCCAAAAAGAACCCAAATGGCCAAAGCAATCCCAAGCAAAAAGAACAAAACCAGAGGCATCTCGTTGCCTGACTTCAAACATCTGAAATTGTCCAACCAAAGGAGCAAAAATAAAAAGCAAACTAAAAAGAATGAAGAAAGCCTATGAGAACGATGGGATACTATCAAGGGACCTAATTACCATATAGCAGTAATTCCAGAAGGAAAAGAGAGAGCAAAGAGATCAGAAGCATATTTAAAGGAAAAAAAAAAAGAAATAATGACTGAAAACCTCCCAAATCTTAGAAAAGATGCCAAAATTCAGGTACAGGTAGCAGAGAGGTTGCCAACAAAATTCAACCCAGAGTTCACCAATGCACAAAATAACCAAACTATCAATAATTAAAGACAAATAAAAAATTCTGAAAGCATTAAGAAATAAGAAATACATTATCTACAAGGGAGTTCCAATATGACTATCTACATATTTCTCAAGAGAAACACTGCAGGACAGTGATATAGTTGAATATTTGTACCTGCCCAAATCTCATGTTGAAATATAATCTACAATCTTGGAGGTGGGGTCTGCTGGGAGTTGTTTGGATCATGGGGGCAGATCCCTCATAAATGGCTTCAGTCATCCCTTTGGTGATAAGTGAACTCTTTCTGAGTTCACATGAGATCTGGTTGTTTAAATGTGTGTATAGTACCTCCCCTTGACTCTTGCTCACTCCTGCTTTCACCATGTGACATGCTTGCTCCCCCACTGCATTCTGCCATGACTGTGAGCTTCCTGAGGCTTCCCCAGAAGCCAAGCAGATGTCACAATGTATACTGCAAAGCCTACAAAACTATAAGTCAATTAAACCTCTTTTCTTTATAAATTACGCAGGCTTGGGTATTTCTTTATAGCAATGCAATAACAGACTAATGGAGAAAACTGATAAAGAGTGGAGTATTACTATAAAGATACCTAAAAATGTGGGTAGCAGACAAAAATTGGAAGTGTTTGGAGGACTCAGAAGAACACAGGAAGATGAAGGAGTGATTGGAACTTCTTAGAGACTAAATGATTGTGGCCAAAATGCCAATAATGATATGGATAGTGTTATAAGTAAAATTTTGATGCTGCAAAAGAAATAGCACTCAAAGATAAATCCTCTCACCAAGGCAGTTTACTTCTATAGAAGGGTGTGGCTCACAGATGGAGCAATGGTGACCACACATTTGGACAAGGTAGGAAAAGGGATATTTATTCTTCATGGGGGGGGGGGGTCACCTCTACTACTGTGTCATTCCCCTATTGGCTCCTATTGGCTAGGGTTAGACTGCACAAGCTAGACTAATCTCAATTGGCTATTTCAAAGAGAGCAGGGATCCAAGCTGGAGTGACGGGGTGGGGAATTTGGTGCGAAGGATGGTTACGGGCAGGTCAGAGCAGGTAGCCAGGGGTGACATAGGTCAAAGCAGGTGACTGAAGCAGGTCACCAGGATGAGTCAGGACAGAGCCGGGGACCAGGGGAACAGATGTGAACCAGTGGAGAAGGTTGTTTACTGGAACTACAAGGAAGTTAAACTTTAAAATGGAGGACAAATAACTGAACACAATGACATACTGATTCTTTGAAGAAAAATTTAGAACTCATTCTATCCAATAATTTCCTCCTCTTGAATTCTCCTTACAGCTCTTTCTCTTCAAAGCCAAGCAGATGTTGTTACAATGCATCCTGTAAAGCTTGCAGAACTATAAGCCAATTAAACCTATTTTCTTTATAAATTATGCCTGCTTAGGTATTTCTTTATAGCAATGCAAGAACAGACTAATGCAGAAAATTGATAAAGAATGGAGTATTACCGTAAAGATACCTAAAAATGTGGGAGCTGCTTTGTAACTGGGTAGCAGACAGAGGTTGGAAGAGTTTGGAGGACTCAGAAGACAGGAAGATGAAGGAGTGATCGGAACTTCTTAGAGACTAAATGGTTGTGACCAAAATGCCAATAGTGATATGGATAGTGAAGTCCAGGCTGCTGAGGTCTCAGAGGGAACTGAGGAAC
This sequence comes from Cheracebus regulus, assembly GCA_963574635.1. Classification (NCBI taxonomy): domain Eukaryota; kingdom Metazoa; phylum Chordata; class Mammalia; order Primates; family Pitheciidae; genus Cheracebus; species Cheracebus regulus. The sequence goes on from CAUYQU010096340.1 coordinate 39,496, forward strand.
TTACTGGGAAATGGAGCAAAGGTCATGCATGTTATGCCTTAGCAAAGAGCTTAGCTGCATTCTGTTCATTTTCTAGGGAATCTGTGGATGTCAACTTGAGAGTCATGACCTATTGTATTGGCAGAAGACATTTCTAAGGAGCAAAGCTCCTTAGAAATTAGTTCTTACAAATTAGTTCCAGGAACTACCACTGGAACAGAAAACCAAATGCCACATGCTCTCACTTATAAGTGGGAACTAAACATTGAATACATATGGACACTAAGAAAGGAACAGACACCAGGGCCTACTTGAGGGTAGAAAACGGGAGGAGGGTGAGGTTTGAAAACTACCTATTGAGTACTATCTTATTACCTGTAATATACTTATATTTAAGTATATTACAAAGCTATATGTATTGGTACTATCTTATACCAAAGCCTCATGACATGTGATTTACCTATATAACAAGCCTTTACATGTATCCCTGAACCTAAAATAAAAGTTTACAAATAAAAATTAAAATTAAGAAAGGGAAACCAAAAAAATATCTTGAGACAAAAACAATAATGGAAACACAACATACAAAAACTCGTGGGATGCATCAAAAACAGTCCTAAGAGGAAAATTTATAGCAATAAATGCCTAACGACATAATATTATGCCTCAAGAAACTAAAAAGAGCAAAAAACTAAGCCCAAAGTTAGCAGAAGGAAGGAAACAACAAACATCAGAGTAGAAATAAATAAAATAGAGACTAGAAAAACAGCAGAGAATATCAATGAAACTGAGTTGGTTTTCTGAAAAGATAAATTTGACAAACCTTTAGCTTGACTAAGAAAAAAAGAGAGAAGATACAATAAAATCAGAAGTAAAAGAAGGGAAATTACAACTGATACGACAACAATATAATGCTCATGAGAGATTACTGTGAATACTTATATGTCAACAAATTGGATAATGTATAATTAGTGGATAAATTCCTAGATACATGCAACTTGCCAAGGCTGAATTATACAGATAGTAAAAATATGAAGAGACCAACATAAGTAAAGGATTGAATCAGTAATCAAATGCCTCCTATCAAAGAAAAGCCCAGGACCTCATAACTTCTGAATAACTGCTGAATTCTACCAAACATTTAGGAAAACTAATACCAATCATTCTCAAACTCTTCCAGAAAATACCAGAGGAGAGAATACTTCAAAACTCTTTTTATGGGGCCAAATTCAGACAAAGACATTACAAGAGAAGAAAATTACAGGCCAATATCCCTGATTAACATTGATGCAAAAATACTAGCAAACAAAATCCACAGCACATAAAAAAAAAACTATTCAATATAATCAAATGGGATTTCAGGGGTGCAATCATGTTTCAACATACCAAATAAATAAATGTGATACATTAACAGAATAAAGAACAAAACCATATGATCATCTTATTAAATGCAAAAAAAAAGCATTTGGCAAAAATGTGATACATTAACAGAATAAAGAACAAAACCATATGATCATCTTATTAAATGCAAAAAAAAAGCATTTGGCAAAATTCAACATTCTTTCATAATAACAACTCTCAACAGATTAAGTATAGAAGGAATATTCCTCAACATAATAAAAGCTAACATGACAATCAGATAGCTAATATTATACACAATAATGAAAAGTTGAAAGCTTTTCCTCTAAGATCAAGAACGAAGATGTCCATTCACATCACTTCTATTCAACATAGTACTGGAAGTTCTTGCCAGATCAATTAGGTAAGTGAAAGAAATAAAAGGCATACAAATAGGAAATGAAGAAGTGAAACTGTTGCTGATTGCTAATGACATGATCTCATGTACAGAAAGTCCTAAAGACTATTGAAAAAAAAAAAAACTGTTAGAACTAATAAACAAATACAGTAAAGTTGTAGGAAATAAAAAGTCAGTAGCATTTCTATACTCCAACAGCAAACTAGCTGAAAAAGAAATTAAGAAAACAATCCCATTTAAACTTGCTATAAAAATATAAAATATTTAGGAATAAATTTAAACAAAGAAGTGAAAGATCTGTAAATTGAAAATTACTAAATTGAAATGGAGGAAGACATAAATAAATGAAAAGATATTCTATGCTCATGAATTGATTAATATCATTAAAATTTCCATACTACACAAAGCTATCTACAGTCAATGCAATCTATTAAAATTCCAATGTAATTTTTCACAAACATAGAAAACTCTAAAATTCATATAGTACCACAAAAAAACACAAAAAGTAAAGCTAATCTTACACAGGAAAAAGCTAGAGGCAGCACACTGCCTGATTTCTAAGTATATTACAAAGCTATGGTAATTAAAACAGCATGGTGGTGGCATAAAAGTATACACATCAACCAAGGGAAGGAACAGAATAAAAAGCCCAAAAGCGAACCCAGGCATTTTTCAACAAAATCAAGTGAATTGATTTTTCAACAAAAATGCCAAAAATATACAATAGGAGACAGTCTTTTCAACTAAGAGTGTTGGAAAAACTGGGTATCTGCATGCAAAAGAATGAAATTGGACTCTTATCTCACACTATATACAAAATTCAACTAAAAATGGATTAAAGACTTAAACATAGATCTGAAAGTATAAAACTACTAAGAGAAAGCAGGGGAGGGAAACTATATGATATTGGTCTGGGCAATGATTTTTTGGATTTGACCCCTAAAGCTCAAGCAACAAAAGCAAAAATAGACAAATGGGATTACATCAAACCAAAAAGCTTCTGCACAGCAAAGGTAATAGTTAACAGACTGAGAAGACAACCTATGGAATGAGAAAATATATTTGCAAGCCATTCATCTGATAAGATATTAATATCCAAAGTAGATTTTTAAAAACTCAAAAACTCAATAGCAAGAAATCAATCTGCTTAGAAAATGGGAAAAGGGTCCAAATAGAAATTTCTCAAAGAAGGCATACAAATGGCCAACAGGTATATGAAAAAAAAATGCTCAACATCACTAGGCATCCGGGAAATGCAAATTAAATTCACAATGAAATATTATCTCACACTTGTCTGAATGGTTACTATTAAAAAGACAAAAGATGACAACTGTTGGCAAGACTGTGGAGAAAAGGGGCTTCTAGTACACTGTTAGTGGGAATGCATATTAATACAGCCATTATGGAAAACAGTATGAAGGTTCACAAAAAACTAAAAATGGAGTTACCATGTGAACCAGCAATCTCACTTCTAGGTACATATGCAAAGGATTTGAAATCAGTATGTCAGAGAGATATCTGCACTCCCATGTTTATTACAATATTATTCACAATAGCCAAGTCATGAAATCAACTGAAGTGTTCATCAACTGATGAAGGAATTTAAAAAATATGACATATATAGACAATGGAATACTATTCAGCATTAAAAAGAGGGAAATTAGGTCATTTGTGATGCATGGACGAACCTGGAGCACCTTATGCCAAGTTAAATAACCCAGTCACAGAAAAACAAATATTGCATATCCTCACACACATGTGGAAGCTAAAAAAATTGAACACATAGAAGCAGAGAGGGGAATTGTAATTTCCATAGGCTGGGGCATGGGGGCAAAGGTCAAAAGGGACAATGTTTTGGCAGGAGAAATAAATATTTCAGGTAGTTAATATTTTACTTAGCTTGATTTAATCAATCCATGTTATATACATATATCACAGCATCACTGTACCCCATAAATATGTATAATTATAATTGATCAATATCCAATTAAAATAGATAAGTAAATAAATAAAACAACATACTTTATAGCTATTTTAAGAGTGAGAACTCACTGTCATTGGTTGAAGGCTGCTTCCAGAAGCATTAACTCTCTGGCATTTTACGCTTACTGTGTGTAAGGGCTAAGTATACCCTGTTAGTGAACGGGGTAAGAAAACCCTCTGGCAGAGTCACAGGTGTTCCCTGTAACAGCCTTCAGCAGGTAGAAATGAGTGTTGGGAAAATACAGATGGAGTACCAATAGCAAATGCTAGTCATTGTAACTGAAGAGATGCCAAGAGTCCACTCAGTCCTCTGTCGGCTTTTTAAAATGGCTATACCTAAAACCACCCCTACAGAGACAAGCAACTCTTATTTCATGCCAACTTACATCACACGTTCCTGATTGCAGCAAACAAGTGGTGAGATACAACTAGAATGTGAAATCTACAGTGAGTTCTGAAACCCTCCCAAAAGAGCTTGTGCTCCAAAACAAAAGCAATGGTTCCAAGTAGCAGCAACTCTAAGGCTTCATCAATCCTTAGATTGTACAGGCCCTGGAAGATAAATGACAGGCTACAAAGTAACCTGGGAAGTGATGATAGGCCACAGCAGACCTAAGGTACCCTGAGAAGTTGGGACAAATCACAATAGCCCCTAAATATCCTTGGGCCACATTAGCACCCCCAATACACCCTGGGAGGGAGTAATGGATTACATCAGCCCCAATGTACCCTGGATTTGGGATGGCCCACTTCAGACCCAAGGTAAAATGAATCTCTGATTTTCTAATTCAAAGGTATATTTCATATACAGAGCACATTGGAAAATATAATCAGCAATGGGCACTCTCTGACAGGCAAGCATTTCTCCAGCCATCTAAACAGCAGCTGACCTCAAGTTATAACTAAATTAAGATTTCTAAACAAAACTAAGCTTTTCCCAAACATAAATGGAATCAACATTTGAAGACACTGGTAAAATTATTTGTTTTGTTCACCTTTGTATCACTAGTCCAGTCATTGGGATAATAAATAGGTGTCAAATGAATGAATGAAAGCCTCAGTTTAATATTTTAAGACAGAAACTATCAATATTTATTTCTTTGGCATAAAAGGTGTGGGAGTCTATTTTCAAATACACAAAGGAATCAATGAGTTAAGTAAAGTGAAACAGATTTCTTTACTGTACAAATTCTCAGAGCCTTTAATATGTTAAGCTGTATTTTAAGTCACCAGGCCAGGGAGATGACACATGCATAATTTCCTGAACTTATTTAACCACTAAACTCATTTTTCCCCCATGAAGCATTTCAAAATCTTGAAGAATTTTGAGACACTCTAACTCCAAAGACTGATTAAAAATTGAAAAGCATAAATAATAGCAAAATCGAATTGCTCTAGGAGATTCCAAGGGGTGGGTATAGGTAATATAAGAGAGGAGAAATGGAGGCATAATGATTTGAGATTCCACATTAACTGACTGTGGCTGCTGGTAAAAATTAGACATATTAACACAAGATGAAGAGTACTGTAAGGGGTCTGGTGTAGTTCCCACAATGATGACACGCCATTGCTGAAAAAATTGATCTTCTCCATCTTTGGATTCCATAACCATTATTAACCTTAGATCTGGGCAACTAGGGTTCTTTCCTAGGCCCCTGTAAAGTTTAGAAGGCCCTGCACTATATCTCCTCCAGTGTGTCCTTCACATGAGGTAAAAAACCACAGGACCAAGGGGGCCATATCCACTCAAAGCCCACATCTCCCCTTCGAGGTCAAGCTCTGGATCTCAGGACCTGAGATTCCCTGCCCAACGTTCCCAAGCCACTTCCACGACCTATGCAGTTTTGTCCTTTGGGTCCATTATTCTGAGAGCAAACTGTGCTATAGGGTGGCTGGTTGGTGGGGTGATAGGAGTGATGGAATTTAGTCACATGGTTTCGAATAGCCACCAAAGGCTCCTAGTGGTTTAGGACAGAGCCAGAGGTGGAAAGAAAAGGAGACTAGGGGCTGCATGGCTTGGGGAGTGGGGTTCTACTGATCTTGCCTCAAGCTCTGCAAATATTAAGGGTAGGCCTGCCCTTGGGAATACAATCTTCCTGTTCAATAAGCCCATGTGGGAAGTAAACTGCAATGCTGCAAAAACTGCTCCTTATTCCAGTACAATGACTTGTGACTTCCTCATCCTTTGCACAATTATGAATTGTCAGATAACAGTGGCATTTCCAAGATTTATCTCCAGCATCTCGTTGCACTTCCGAACCTCATACTTTGCAAGTATGTACAATGGATGCATTCATGTACATGGCTATTTTAATTATATGTAACACAACCAGGAAGAAATTTTCAAAGGCTCCTAAATAATCAATGTGTCACAACCGTGCACTTGCATTAATTCACAAAAAATCATTAAAAAAATTAAGCAGACTGTGTTATCCAATAGGCTACATGGTGATAATAGGAAATGCCATGGTCTAGCCAATGGATGACCTTCTTCTAGCTCATATTCAATCTGAAAACTGAAAACTGAAGGTGTTGAGAGGACATGAAGCCAGGAAGCACTGGCAGCATTGAGAAGCAGTAGACAAAGATTCCTCAGAGACGGACACAGCCACTAAGCCAGGCAAACAGAGAAGCCATTCCTAAACAATAGCTGACTCAAATTGGCAAAGAACATTAGAGGAAATATCTTAATGTAAGTCGGAGCTGGGAACCTTAACTGCAGATTTAGAAATAGCAGCTCAGTGCTGGGTAAGGACTACAAAGAATGCGAAAAAGAGGATCAACAAATCCTAAATAGAAAGGTTTGGACCAAATCTGAACAGAAGCAAGGTTTTCAGACATATCTGGCCAAGACAAACCACTGTTTGTTAAAAAAAAAAAAAAATCTATCTATCTATCTATATATATATATATACACAGATTAATTTCAGAACTCTGCTGAATATCATTTAAATTTGATATGTGTAAGTTAACTGTAAAGTAAACTATATGTAATTCTTATTCCATGCCATGGGCTCAATTATTTTCAACCATTTGCTGTTTTTGTAGATTCCTCCATTAAAGACTTGCCCTCAGATGCTTTTAGCAATAAACTGCTACAGTCAGTGAACTTCAACCAACCATTTCAATAAGGTGGTTGAGCCCTGAATTTTCTGTCACTTGCGGTAGTGTGACAATCATAAGACTCAACTGAATCATCTGTTAAACTGGTGGTTCTCAAATTGTAGTGAGCATCAAAGTCAACTAGAGGGCTTGTTCCAACAGATTCTTAGAGAATCTTATACAATGGGAATTAGGAGATTCCAATAATTTGCATTTCTAATAAGTTGTCAGGTGATGCTGATGCTGCTGGTCCATGGACCACCCTTTGAGAACCACTGTATTAAACACTCTAGATCCCCATCTCCAATCCATGGAATCAGAATCAGAGACCCAGGATCCTATTTTTAACAAACATTCATGATGATTATTCTGGTCTAAATGTACCACACCTTTTATATGGGCTAAATTTCATGTTCTTTCTGCATTGAGGAGTTCCTCAAACCCTGATCAGAGTCCATTACCCTTATTCTACACAGTCTTTTCAAAGTCTTGATTATCTAATTTCTCAACTCAGAGCAGGTTCAAAGCTATCTACTATGTGTGGTGTGGAACTTGCTCTTATTTGTTTTTTTAAGCTATGAGATTTTTTTGTTTGTTTGCAGAAAATGTTTTGCTCTCAGGTGAGGGGGTTTATATAAGTGATTTATTACAGATACAAATTCCAAGTCTAGTTTATTCTTAGCTTTTAAGTTCAACCTACAAATTGTATTATTCTATTTGTAAATCCAGTAAAGTTTAACAGTCATGCAAATATTTTTGACTGATATTTGGTCCTATTTAAGTAAGTACCTTCTGCATTTTCAACTGCCCATAAAGGGATTAAATAATTTAATTTACTTTTTTTAGTTTTTTTTTTTTTTGAGATAAGATTTTGCTATGTTGCCCAGGCTGGTCTCAAACTCCCAGACTCAAGCAATCCTCCAACATCAGCCTTCTTAATAGCTGGGATTACAGGCATGCACTATCAATGTACTTTTTAAGCCCCTTAAATATCTAACAAATAAAACCTTCCAAGCACTTAATTAATTTCTATATACATAACAAATTAAAAGTATCATGAATCTTAAAGTTTTCTTAAATATCCAAACATGTTAATGGCCTTAAAATTATGTGCAAGCAGTCAGAAAGGTTATGAGAAATTTATCCAGATATAATTTTAAAATTTGTAAGAATTGAGTTAAAAAGGACAGAAAAGGGAGAATTGTGTCAAGTTTAAAGTATTTGAACCAAAACATGGAGAGTTTCAAAATATATAAATATCTCAAGATATAAAAATTAAAACTTCTATCCTGGTAAAGGAACCAAGAACTTACAATGGGTAAAGGACACCCTCTTCACTAAATAGTGTTAGAGAAATTGGCTATCTACATGCAGAAAAATGAAACTCAATCCCTATCTCTCACCATATACAAAAATCAACTCAGGAGGAATTAAAGACTTAAACATAAGACTGAAACTTTAAAAAATGCTAGAAGAAAACAAGGAAAATACCTTAGGACATTGATCTAGGCAAAGATTTCATGGTTAAGACCTTAAAAGCACAGACAAAAATAACAACAGACAAATGTAACTATATTAAACTAAAAAGCTTCTGCACAGCAAAGGAAAAACACAATGAAGAGATAACCTGTTAATGGAAGAAAATATTTGCAAACTATTCATCTGAGAAGGGGCTAATATCTAGAATATACAAAGAACTGAAACAACTCAACAGTTTAAACACGCGTGCGCGTGCACGCGCACACACACACACACAGACACACACCCATTAAAAAGTGGGCAAAGGACACAAATAGGCATTTCTCAAAAGAAGACATATGTCTCCTGCAGCGGGATAAGGAAGCCTTGGGGAAAAGCAGCGCGGGAGCAGGCATCCACCACTGGAGGGGGGCGACGGTGGCCAGAGCGACCTAGGGAGGCGAGCGGAGCCGCCACCGTCGAGTTCCCGTCGAAAGTGAGCACACGGACCAGCAGTCCCGCGAAGGGCGCACGAAGCCCCGCTCCCGCCACGGGGCGCTGCTGCTACTGCAGCTGGTGCTGGGGCTGCTGGTGTGGGCCCTGATTGTGGACACTCCGTATCACCTGTACCTGCCCTACGGCTGAGTGATGTTCGTCGTTGTCTTCCTCTGGCTGATGACAGTCGTCTTCTTCATCCTCTACCGGTTTCGGCTGCGCAGAAGTTGTACATGGTGCCCTAGCCACTAGTGTTAATGATCTTTAACGTCAACGCCGCTGTTCTTTACGCCACCACGTTCATCGCTTGCTTTGCGGCAGTTGACCTGACGTTCCTGAAGGGCACGCAGCCTTATAACCAGCGTGCGGCTGCCTGGTTCTTTGCGTGTTTGGTGATGATCCACGAGCGAGCGCCTTTTTCAGCTACCAGGCCTGGCAAGGAGTAGGCAGCAATGCGGCCACCAGTCAGATGGCTGGCGGCTATGCGTAAACCAACTGTGCCACGGCTCCCCCCTGGGCTGAAGCTGCCGCTGGGTCTCACAGCAGGGTCCCCCGCAAGCCCAAAGCTGGAGAGCCCTGCGCGGAGTCAGCCCTGCAGGGACTACAGTTGCTCTTCTCTGCCCACCAGACACAAGCTCTCACAGCGCTAAGGAAGCAGGCCCAGGCGGGCAGGCATCTGGGCTTGCAAGAGACCAGCCGCTGAGACCTCCTACCCATCCCTCTTATTCAGTAAAAGGTGATGGGGGGATCTGAGGCTGTATCTCTGCCTTGTTTTTAGAGGACTTCAGCATCCAAGGCTGGGGCCCACCCTTCTCACCAGCACTAAATGCACTAACAAGGACTTCAGACCTGCAGCCCCAGGCCCCTAGTATAAGCCTAACAAGCAACACGTAGCACCTTCGTCTTTGTTCCAGGAGAGCTGAACAAGGTCGTGAAACCATTCTCCTTCCTTAAGACACAATTCCGACCCAATCCTCCCTGGAGCCAACCTGTAAAAAGCGGGTTATGATTGTTGATAGCATGCTCTTCCCTCCCTGCATTTCGCAAATCAGTTTTAAGTGACTTCTCAATGCTGTAAAACCTGTCAAGGTTTCCTTCCCTTTCCCAAGCCTCTCTCTGTAATACTCCCTTTCGGCAAAGCTCACATCAGTGCTGACTGCCTCCCTGACCCTGCTGACTAGGCACATGGGGCACAAAGGAGGGAAGGAAGCAAGACTTTGTCCAGTTGTCATGTGGTTGGTGGTGACTTTATTTTTGTTTGTTCATTTTTTATAAAAACCTGAGAGAAGTTGTAAAAAGAAGACATACAAATGTCCAACCCATATATGAAAAAAATGCTCAACATCACTAATCATCAGGAAAGTGCAAATCAAAACTACAGTGACCTATCACTTTACTCCAGTTATAATGGCTATTACTAAAAAGACAAAAAAATAACATGCTGGTGAGGATGTGGAGAAAAGGGGAATTCTTATACACTATGCAGGAATGTAAACTAGTACAGCCACTATGGAAAACAGTATGGAGATTTCTCAAAAAACTTAAAATAGAACTACCAAATCATCCACCCACTCCTGGGGGTTTATCCAAAGGGAAGAAGATCTGTATATCAAAGGGATACCTGCACCCCAATGTTTATTGCAGCAGTATTCACAATAAAAAAGATATGGAATCAACTTAAGTATCCATCAATAGTCAAATGGATAAAGAAAATGTGGAATACCATATGGCCATAAGAAAGAATGAAATCATGTTATTTCCACCAACATGAATGGAACTGGAGATCACTACATTAAGTGAAATAAGCCAGTCACTATGTTAAGTGAAATAAGCCAGAAAGACCAATGTTCTCACTCATATGTGGGAGCTAAAAAAGTTGATCTCATGGAAATAAAGAGTAGAATTAGATACCAGAAGCTGGGAAGGGTGGTGGGGATAGGAGGGATGAAGAGAGGCTGGTTAATGGGTACAAATGTACAGTTAAATAGAAGGAATAAGTTATAATGTGTGATAGCAGAGTAGGGTTACTATACTTAGCAACAATGTATTATATATTTAAAAATAGCTAAAAGACTTCAAATATTACCAGCATATAGAAATGATAAATATTTGAGGTGATACCCCAAATACTCTGACTTGATCATTACACATTCTATGTATATAAAAAAATATCATGTGTCCCATAAATGTGTACATAAAAATTTAAAAAAACAACTTTTGTCCCAGGAAGGAGCAGCCTGAAGTTGCAGGATTCCATCAGTAGTTAGAATAACTTGGTAATAATTAGATTGATTTGGTAATTAGACACAAATCAAAGACATGGGCTACCTGATCATCCCTTCTTTAAGTTATGAAGTACAAGACACTATGAGTGTAAAAAGGGAGCTTGGCTTGGCAGTCATGATCAAGAGAAAAATTGCCATGTCTGATTGAAGGTCTGGACTTCACATCCTAGCTGATATCTCTGAATACCACATAGTATCAACCATTAAAACTTATTTGGGATGAGGTAATGGGATTATTCACAAACCTCCAAATCTCAGTGGCTTAGCACAATATGACTTTATTTCTCTCTCATAAAAAGTCCCAATGCAGATTTTCCTGGCCTGTGGTTTTCCTCTAAGCAAAGACTTGGAAATCCAAGCTTGTTTAGACTTTTGGGGCTGTCATCATCAACACCTGGCCTCTGAGGTTGCTATGTAATGAGAAGAGATAGAGCCTGAACAAAGCACACCACCTTTTAATTACCAGATTTTATGTTTTAAATGTTTTACTAATATTTTTATTTATTATAACTATTATATTTATGGGGTACAGTATGATGTTTTGAAACATTATATAATGTACAATAATTAAATCAAGCTAATATAGCCATCACTTCACTTATTTAACATTTTTTTGTGGTGATACATTTAACATTTATTCTCAGTTATTTTGAAACATACAGTACATCATTATTGACTATAGTCACCCTGCTGTGCAACAGATGTCAAAACTTATTCCTTCTAACTGAAACATTGTATCCTTTGATCCTCAACTGCCCATTCTCTCTGCCCCACCCCCCCACCTCTGGTAATCATCATTCTACCATCTACTTCTATGAATTTAACTATTTTTAGATTCCACATGAGTGAGATCATGCAGTATTTATCTTTCTAGACACCTAGATTGATTCCATAACTTGGTTATTATGAATAATGCTGAAATGAACATGAAAGTACAGATATCCCTTTGACATATTGATTTCAGTTCCTTTAAATACATTCTCAGAAGTGGAATTGCTGCATCATATGTTAGTTATAGTTTAAGTTTTTTGAGGAACCTCCATGTCATTTTCTATAACAGCTATACTAATCTACATTGCCACCAACAGTGTGTTAGGGTTACCTTAACTCCACATTGTTGCCAACACTTATCTTTCATCTTTTTGATAAAAGCCATTCTAAAAGGTATGAGGTGATATCTTATTGTGGTATTAATTTGAAAATGATTAGTGACATTGAACATTTTTTCCTGAACCCGTTGGCCATTTATATCTCTTCTTTTGATAAATGTCTATTCAGGTCTATGCCCATTTAAAAATTTGGATACTTGTTTTCTTGCTATTGATTGGTTCTTTATATATTTTGTTTTGTTTTTAATTTTAATTTTAATTTTTTGTGGGTACATGGTAGGTTTATATATTTATGGGTTACATGTAATATTTTGGTACAGACATGTGATATGTAATAATTACATCAGGGTAAATGGGTTATCCACAACCTCAAGCATTTATCCTTTGTGTTACAAACGATCCAATTATAGTCTTTTAGTTATTTTTAAAACTATAATTTAATTATTTTTGACTATAGTCACTCTGTTGAGGTAGCAAATACTAGGTCTTGTTGATTATTTCTATTTTTTGTACCCATTAACTCTCCCCAATCCATGTTCTTCAAAACCATGACCCTAGCTAGTATCTGCTAACCATGTTTCCACTCTGTATCTCCATGAATTCAATTGTTTTAATTTTCAGCTAGTGAAAATAAGTAAGAACAGGTAAAGTTTATCTTTCTGTGACTAGCTTATTTTCACTTAACATAATGACCTCCAGTTTCATTCATGTTGTTGTAAATGAGAGGATCTCATTCCTTTTATGGATGAGTAGTATTCTGCTGTGTTTATGTAACACATTTTCTGTACCCATTTATCTATTGATGGATGCTTAGATTGCTTCCAACTCTTGGTTATTGTGAACAGAGCTGCAATATACAGATTTCCTTTCTTTCAGGTATATACCTAGGAGTGGGATTGCTGGATTGTATGGTATGTCTATGTTTAGTTTTTTGAGGAACTTCCAAACAGGTTTCCATACTAGTTATACTAATTAACATTCCCAGTAACAATATGTGAGAGTTCCCTTTTCTCCACATCCTCACAAGCATTTGTTATTGCCTGACTTTTGGATAAAGGTCATTTTAACTGCGGTGAGATGATACATCATAGTAGTTTGTGATACACAATTCTCTGATGCTCGATGATGTCAGGCATCTTTTCATATACCTGTTTGCCATTTCTATGTCTTTTTTTGAGACATGTCTATTTAGATCTGTTACCCATTGTTAAATTGTATTATTAGTTTTTCCTATAAAGTTATTTGAGCTCCTTATATATTCTGGTTATTAATCTCTTCTCAGGTGGGTAGTTTGAAAATATTTTATCTCATTCTGTGGGTTGTCTCTTAACTTTGTTGATTATTTCCTTTTCCTTTGCTGCCCAGAAGCTTTTTAACTTAATGTGATCTCATTTGTCCATTTTTACTTTGGCTGCCTGTGATTGTGGTGTATTACTGAAGAATTTTTTACACAGACCAATGCCCTGGAGATTTTCCTCAATGTTTTTTTGTAAGAGTTTCACAGTCTGAGGTCTTACATATAAGTCTTTAATCTATTTTGATTTTTGTATATGGAGAGAGAGATAGGGTCTAGTTTCTCCAATCTATGTTCTTGGCACCTTTGCCGAAAATGAGTTCACTGTAGATGTATGGATTGCTCTCTGAGTTCTCTACTCTGTCCCACAGATTTATGTGTCTGTTTTTACACCTGCATCATTACATTTTAGTTCCTATAGTTTTGTAGTATAAATTAAAGTCATATAATGTGATTCCTCCAGTTTTTTTTCTTTGTGCTTAGGACAGTTTTGACTATTCTGCATTTTTTGTGGTTTCATATAAATTTTAGGACTGCATTTTATATTTCTGAGAAGAATGTTATGGGTATTTTGATAGGTATTGCATTAAGTCTGTAGATTGCCTTGGATGGTATAGACATTTTTTACAGTATTGATTTTTCTAATCCATGAAAATGGAATATCTTTCTATTTTATTGTGCCCTCTTCAATTTCTTCCATCAATGTTTTATAGTTTTTATTATAGAGACTTTCACTTCTTTAATTAAGTTAATTCCTAGGAATTTTATTTGTATATACTATAAATGGGATTACTTTTTTATTACTATTTCAGATTGTTTACTGTTGGCATATACATATGCTTCTGATTTTTATATGTTGATTTTGTACACTGCAACTGTACTGATTTATCAGTTCCAATAGGTTCTTTTTTTTTTTTTTTTGGTAGAGTCTTCAGTTTTTCTCCACATCTAAGATTATACTATCTTCAAACAAAGATAATTTTACCTCTTCCTTTCCAATTTGGATGTCCTTTCTTCCTTTCTCTTGTCTGCTCTAACTAGAACTTCCAGTACTATGTTGAATAACACTGGTGACAGTGGGGATCCTTGTCATGTTTCAGATTTCAGAGGAAAGGCTTTCAGTTTTTTCCCATTCAGTATGATACTGGCTGTTGGTCTGTCATATTTAGCTTTTATTATGTTGACATATGTTCCTTCTATCTCTAGTATTTTTTATATTTTTATCATAAAGGGATGTTGTATTTTTTCATATAGTTTTTCAGCATCAACTGAAATGATCATGATACTTTGATCCTTCATTCTGTTCATATGAGGTACCATATTGATGGATATGTTTATTTTGAACCATCCTTGCATCAGTGGCATAAATCTCACTTGGTCATGATGAATGATCTTTTTAATGTGTTGTTGAACTCCATTTGCTAGTACTTATGCTAATGATTCTTGCATTAATACTTATCAATGATATTAGCCTGTAGTTTTTTTTTTTTTTTTTTAATGTGTCTGTGGGGTTTTGGTATCAGAGTAACAATGATCTCATAGAATCAGTTTGGAAGTATTCCCTCCTCTTTTATTTTTTTGATTAGTCAGACTAGGATTGCTTTTTATTCTTCATTAAATGTTTGGTAGAATTTAGCACTGAAGCCATTGGGTTCCAGACATTTCTTTGTTGGGAAACTTTTTATTATAGCTTTGATCTTGTTACTTGTTATTAGTCTGTTCAGGTTTTGAATATCTTCATGGTTCAATATTGATAGGTTGCATGTGTCTAGGAGTTTACCCATTTCTTCTAGATTTTCCAATTTATTGGCCTATAGTTGTGCATAGTATCCACTAATGATCCTTTGAATTTCTGTGGCACCAGTTGTAATATCTCCTTTTTCAGCTCTGATTTATTTGAATTTTTTCTCTTTTTTTCTTCGATGGCCTCACTAAGGGTGTGTCAATTTTGTTTTTTTTTAAAAAAACCAACTTTTTGTTTCTTTGACTTTTTGTATATTTTTTCATTTCAAATTCATTTATTTCTGCCCTGGTCCTTATCATTTCTTTTTCTCTACTAATCTGGGGGTTTGGTTTACTCTCCTTTCCTAGTTTGTTAAGATACATTGTTACATTATTTGAGTTTTTCTTCTTTTTTGATGTAGGTGCTTATAGCTATTAACTTCTCACTTAGTACTGTTATTGCTATATCCTATAGATTTTGGTATATTGGGTTTCATAAGCATTTGTCTCAAGACATTTTTTAGTTTTTTACTTAATTTTTTTATGGACCCACTGGTCATTCAGCAGCATATTGTTTAATTTCCATGTATTTGTATAGTTTCCAAAATTACTCGTTATTGATTTCTAGTTTTATTCCATTGTGGTCAGAGAAGATGCTTGATAGTATTTTAATTTTTTAGAATGTTTTAATACTAGTTTTGTGTGCTAACATATGGTCTATCCATGAGAATGTTCCATGTACTGAGGATAAGAATGTATATTCTGGGAGCGCCACCAAGATGGCAGAATAGGAACAGCTCCGGAGTGCAGTTCCCAGCATAAGCAACACATAGGGCGACTGATCTCCACATTTCCAACAGAGGTACCAGGTGCATCTCAATAGGACAGGTTGGACAGTGGGTGTAGCCCAAGGAGGGTAAGCCAAGGGAGGGTGGGGTGCTGCCTCACCCGGGAAGTGCAGCAGACCAGAGGACTCCCCCTCCTACCCAATGGAGGCCATCGGGAGCTTTTCCAGCCACTCTGGCACTCTGGTTCAGATACTGCGCTTCTCGTGCGGTCTTTACAGCCCACAGACCAGGAGACTCCCACTGGCTGACAAGCGCCATGGGTTTCCAGAACAAAAATCCACACAAATCCGGGCAGCCATTTTAACTGGCACCTGGAATGCCTGTGAGACAGAGCCGCACATACCCCTGAAAAAGAGGGGGCTGAAGGCAGGGAGCCAGATGATCTGGCTCAGTGGGTCCACCCCCAAAAAGACCAGCAATCTGAAACACACGACCTTAAGAGGTTTGCAGCCGGCACAGCAGTTTGAGCTTACCCAGACAGTTGAGCTCCATGGGGGGAAGGGTGTCCGCCATTATCGAGGCAGTTCTGACTTTGCCCGTGTAAACAAAACTGCAAGGACGCTTACACAGCAGCTGGGCAGAGCCCCCAGCAACTCAGCAATGCCTCTGCAGGCAGACTATGACTAGACTCCCTCCTTGCTGGGCAGGGCATCTCTGAAAAAAGGCAGCAGCCTGTCAGGAACTTAATAAAACCCCACTTTTCTGGGACAGAGCACCTGGGAAAAGGGGCAGCTGTGAGTTCTGCTGCAGCAGGACTTAAATGGCCCTGCCCAGCAGCTCTGAACAAAACAACAGAGCTCCCAGCACAGCACTTGAGCTCTGATAAGAGACAGATTGCCTCTTGAAGCAGCTCCCTGACCTCTGTATATACAAAGAGACACCTCATAGTGGAGAGCTCAGGCTGACATCTGGTGGGTACTCTCCTGGGATAAAGCTCCCAGAGGAATAAACAGGCAGCAATCCTTGCTGTTCTGCAGTCCCTGCAGGTGATTCCCAGGCAAACAGCGTCTGGAGTGGACCTCTAGTAGTCCTGCAGCAGAGGGGCCTGACTGTTAGAAGGAAAACTAAAAAGCAGAAAGAAATAGCTTCAACATCAACAGAAAGGACATCCACTCAGAGACTCCATCTGAAAGTCACCAAATTCAAAGACCAAAGGTAGATAAATCCATGAAGATGGGAAGAAACCAGCAAAGAAAAGATGAAATCACCAAAAACCAGAATGCCTTTCCTCCAAGGGATCACAACTCCTCACCAGCAAGGAAACAAAACTGGATCGAGAATGAGTTTAACAATTTGATAGAAGCAGGCTTCAGAATGTGGGTAATAACAAACTTCTCTGAGCTAAAGGAACATGTTCTAACCCAATGCAAAGAAACTAAAAACTTTGAAAAAAGGTTAGATGAAATGCTAACTAGAATAACCAGCTTAGAGAAGAACATAAATGACTTGATGGAATTGAAAAACACAGCATGAGAACTTCACGAAGCATATACAAGTTTCAATAGCCAAATCAATCAAGCAGAAGAAAGGATATCAGAGATTGAAGATCAACTCAATGAAATAAAATGAGAAGGCAAGATTAGAGAAAAAAGAATGAAAAGATATGAACAAAGCCTCCAAGAAATATGGGA
>CAUYQU010096343.1:0-14266 GCA_963574635.1 Cheracebus regulus
TTACAAAGAGACTTAGACTCCCACACAATAATAATAGTGGGAGACTTTAACACTACACTGTCAATATTCCATAGATCAACGAGATAGAAAATCAACAAGGATATCCAGGACTTGAACTCAGACCTGGAACAACTAGACTTAACAAATAGTTACAGAACTCTCCTCCCACAAATCCACAAAACATACATTTTCCTCAGTATCACATTATACCTATTTTAAAAATGACCACATAACTGGAAGTAAATCACTCCTCAGCAATTGCATAGCATTTCACAGGTTTAAATAAAATATTGGTTGGCTGCTTATTTGTTATTTTCATCCCCTATTCCTTCCTGTCTCCATTGTTAGACATAATTATTGGTATAAAAGAGGTTTTTAATACCCATTTTTAGACTGTATTCTAGCCTGAGCAATAAAACAAGAATCCCATTCTCTCTCCCTCTTTCTGTCCCTCTTTCTTTCTCTCTTTCATTCTTTTTATTCTTTCTTTTGCTGTTTCTTTCTTTCTCCTTTTCTCTCTTTTTCTAAAATCTCTTCCTCTTTCTCTTTCATTCTTTTTTTCTTTCTTTTGATGTTTCTTTTTCTCCTTTTCTCTCCTTTTCTAAAATCTCTTCCTCTTTCTCTCTTTCATTCTTTTATTCTAAAAATAAATAAATAAAAATAAAAATAAAATAAAATAAAATGTACCAGCCTGAGTAGATATATAAATCAAAATGCTTGTATTCTAAATGTTTTTCTCTTAACTGCTAAATTGTAGTGGTCCAGTTAAAAGGAATGAAGAAGGTCTTCATCTTTTAAAAATTATACATATTGATGATAACACAAAAAATTCTAAAAATTATCTGTGTGAGGTGACTCAGGCCTGTAATCCCAGCACTTTGAGAGGCCAAGGCAAAAGGATTGCTTGAGTCCAGGAGTTTGAGAGTAATCTGGACAATATAGTGAGAACCTATCTCTCTCTCTAAAAAACAATCACTGAGCTGATGGCATATGCCTGTAGTTCCAGCTACACAAGAGGCTGAGGTGGGAGGACCACTTGAACCCTGGAGGTCAAGACTACATTGAGCTGTGATCGCACCACTGTACTCCAGCCTGGATGACAGAATGGGATCTTATCGTAATAATAAGAATAATAAATAATAAAATTATTTTGTGGTAAAATTGGAAATAAAATTGAGAAACCCTGGAGGGGCATTTATTGATGGTTTGCTGCAAATTGAGGATAGTGTCAATTTTATTATTAACTCCATCTTTAAACAATGCCCATATGAAGGCTCGATTAATGCTTTTATATCTGTCCTTTTTAGACCTACAACTTTTTGTTGTAGTTCTGGATCTATACTTTGTTATTACCATAAATATGTCCTTCTTATTTGCTCACTGGAATAATGGTATAAATTTATAATGCCATATGCATACATTCCATGATGTTTGATCATTCAAATTTAACTTACTTTTTTTGCTTGTCTCTTCTTTGTTTTTCAAAGCTTAAGGAAATAAGTTTATTGAAAGAATGTTTATTGAAAGAATGTTATTCAATAAGTTTATTGAAAGAATGTTTATTGAAATAAGTTTATTGGAAAAAAACATTCATTTTTATCCAGGATAAGATTGGATAACGCCACAATGAAGTAACATAACTTGTAGCAAAGAGGGCAAATCATCATGCTGTGAGAACGGAAATCATGTATACACACCTCTCCCATCATTTATAGCTTTATCTTTTATTAACCTTTGTCCTTACACCATCCCATCTCATTTCACCTCCACATTTGCTCTATTCTCATTATTTTCCCCAATCCCTAACCATCCTTAATCTGCTCTTTTTGTAGTTAAATTAGAACTAGTTTTTTCCTGCTATTTTTAAAAAAGTTACAGGGAGAGATCCAAGATGGCTGAATAGGAACAGGTCTGGAGTGCAGTTCCCAGCGAGAACAAGGCAGAGGGTGAGTGATCACTGCACTTCCAAATGAGTTTTTACTGCCCACAAACCAGGAGATTCCTAGGCCAAAAAGTGCCATGAGTTTCCAGCATGGCTGTTTCAGCCAGCATGGTGGATTTCCACACAAAAACTCATACAGATATGGGTGGCAGCTTCAACTGGCTCCTGGAATGCATAGGAGACAGAGCCACCCATTCAACTGAAAAAGAGGGGGATGAAATTGGGAGCCAAGTGATCTGGCTTGGTGGGTCTCACTGCCACAAAGACCAGCAATCTGAAATGCTCTGGATTGAGAGCTTCACAGCAAGCACAGCTGGACCCAGGATGGTCCAGCTCGGTGAAGGAAAGGGCATCCACCATTACTGAGGCAGTCCTCAACTATCGCGGCAGTCCGCCATTACCGTGGCATTCCACTATTACTGAGGCAGTCCGTCATTACCGTGGCAGTCCGCCATTACTGTGGCAGTCCGCCATTACCGAGGCAGTCCGCCATTACCATGGCAGTCCACCATTACTGAGGCAGACTGCCATTACCGAGGCAGTTCTAACTGTACCTCTGTAAACAAAACCACAAGGAAGTTTACACAGCAGCTAGGCAGAGCCAGTGGCAGCTCAGCAACACCTCTGCTGGCAGACTGTGACTAGACTACCTCCTTTCTGGGTGGGGCATCTCTGAAAAAAGGCAGCAGCATGTCAGAAACTTATAAATAAAGCCCCACTTTCCTTCCCAGGACAGAGCACCTGAGAAAAGAGGCAGTTATGAGTTCCACTGCAGCAGACTTAAATGTACCTGCTCAGCAGCTCCCAGCACAGCACTTGAGCTCCTTTAAGGGATGGATGGTCTCCTCAAGCAGATCTATGAGCCCTGTATATTCAAAGAGTCACCTCATAAAGGAGAGCTCAGGCTGACATTTGGCAGGTACCCTTCTGGGATGAAGATAACAGAAGAAGAAACTGGCAGCAACTCTTACTGTTAGGTAGCACCTGTGGGTGATCCCCAGTCAAGCAGGGTCTGGAGTGGACCTCCAGCAGTCCTGCAGCAAAGGGGCCTGACTGTTATAAGGAAAACTAAAAAACAGAAATACCTTCAACATCAACAAAAAGGATGTCCACTCAGAGACCCCATTGAAAAGTCACCAACTACAAAGACATAGATAGATAAATCCATGAAGATGGGAATAAACCAGTGCAAAAGGATGAAAACACCAAAAACCAGAATGCCTCTTCTCCCCTAAGGATCACAACTTCTCACCAGCAAGGGAATAAAGCTGGATGGAGAATGAGTCTGAGGAATTGACAGAAACCTTCAGAAGGTGGGTAATAACAAACTTCTCTGAGCTAAAAGAACATGCTCTAACCCAATGCAAAGAAAATAAGAACCTTGAAAAAAGGTTAGACAAAATGCTAATGAGAACAAACAGCTTAGAGGAGAATGTAAGTGACCTGATGGAGCTGAAAAACAAAACACGAGAACTGCGTGAAGCATATACAAGTTTCAATAGCCGAATTGACCAAGCCTAAGAAAGGATATTAGAGACTGAAGATCAACTCAATGAAATAAAATGAGAAGGCAAGATTAAAGAAAAAAGAGTGAAAAGAAATGAACAAAGCCTCCAAGAAATACGAGATTATGTCAAAAGACCTAACCTGTGTTTGATAGGTGTACCTTAATGTGACAGGGAGAATGAATCCAAGCTGGAAAACACTCTTCAGGATATTATCCAGGAGAACTTCCCCAATCTAGCAAGGCAGGCCAGGATTCAAGTCCAGGAAATAAAGACACCACCACAAAGATATTCCTCAAGAGGGTCAACCCCAAGGCACATAATCGTCAGATTCACCAGGGGTGAAATGAAGAAAAAAATGCTAAGGGCAGCCAGAGAGAAAGGTTGAGTTATCCACAAAGGGAAGCCCATCAGACTCACAGTGGATCTCTTGGCAGAAGTCCTACAAGCCAGAAGAGAGTGGGGGCCAATATTCAACATCCTTAAAGAAAAGAACTTTCAACCTAGAATTTCATATCCAGACAAACTAAGCTTCATAAGTGAAGCAGAAATAAGATCCTTTATAGACAAGCAATTGCTGAGAGATTCTGTCACCACTAGGCCTGCCTTACAAGAGCTCCTGAAAGAAGCACTAAACATGGAAAGGAACAACTAGTACCAGCCACTCCAAAAATGTACCAAATGGTAAAGATCACCAACACAATGAATGTGTCAACTAATGGGCAAAACAATCAAGTAGCATCAAAATGGAAGGATCAAATTCACACATAACAATATTAACCTTAAATGTAAATGGGCTAAAGGCCCCAATCAAAAGACACAGACTGGCAAATTGGATAAAAAGTCAAGACCCATCAGTGTGCTGTATTAAGGAGACCCATTTCATGGGCAAGGACACACATAGACTCGAAGTAAATGGATAGAGGAAGGTTTACCAAGCAAATGCAGAGAGAGAGAAAAAAAAGCAGGAGTTGATATCTTAGTCTCTGATAAAATGGACTTTAAACCAATAAAGATCAGAAGAGACAAAGAAGGGCATTATGTAATGGTAAAAGGATCATTGCAACAAGAAGAGCTAACGATTCTAAATATATACACACCCAATACAGGAGCACCCAGATACATAAAGCAAGCTCTTAATGACCTACAAAGAGACTTAGACTCCCACACAATAATAATGGGAGACTTTAACACTCCACTGTCAATATTAGACAGATCAACAAGACAGAAAACTGACAAGGATATCCAGGATTGAACTCAGTCTGGAGCAAGTGGACCTAATAGACATCTACAGAACTCTCCACACCAAATCCACAGAATATACATTCTTCTCAACACCGCATCACACCTACTCTAAAACTGATCACATAATTGGAAGTAAATCACACTTCAGCAAATGTGAAAGAACTGAAATCATAATAAATAGTCTCTCAGATCACAGTGCAATCAAATTAGAACTCAGGATTAAGAAACTAACTCAGAACCACACAACTTCCTGGAAACTGAACAACTGCCTCCTGAATGTCAGCTGGATAAACCATGAACTGAAGGCAGAAATCACGCTGTTCTTTGAAACCACGGAAACTGAAGACACAGTGTACCAGAATCTCTGGGACACATTTAAAAGCAGTGTGTAGAGAGAAAATTATAGCAACAAATGCCCACATGAGAAGCGAACAAAGATCTAAAATGGACACTCTATCATCAAAATTGAAAAAGCTAGAGGAACAAAATTTTAAAAAACCCAAAAGCTAGCAGAAGACAAGAAATAACTAAGATCAGAGCAGAACTGAAGGAGATAGAGACACAAAAAACCCTTCAAAAAATCAATAAATTGATGAGCTGGTTTTTTGAAAAGATCAACAAAATAGACAGACTGCTAGCCAGATTAATAAAAAAGAAAAGAAAAAAGAATCAAATGGATGCAATAAAAAATGATAAAGGGGATATCATCACTGATTCCACAGAAATACAAACTATCATCAGAGATTACTACAAACAACTCTATGCATATAAACCAGTAAACCTGGAAGAAATGGATAAATTCCTGGACACTTACACCATTGCAAGCCTAAACCAGAAAGAAGTTGAAACCCTGAATAGACCAATAACAAGGGCTGAAGTTGAGGCAGCAATTAATAGCTTACCAACCAAAAATAGCCCAGATCCAGATGGGTTCACAGCCGAATTCTACCAGACATACAAAGAGGAGCTGGTACCACTTCTTCTGAAACTATTCCAAATAATCCAAAAAGAGGGAATCCTTTCCAAATCATTTTAAGAGACCAACATCATCCTGATACCAAAACCCGGCAGAGACTCAACAAAAAAAAGAAAACTTCAGGCCAATATCCATGATGAACATAGATGCAAAAATCTTCAATAAAATACTGGCAAACTGATTGCAACAGCACATCAAAAAGCTTATCTATCATGATCAAGTAGGCTTCATCCCGGGGATGCAAGGCTGGTTCATACACAAGTCTATAAATGTAATCAACCACATAAACAGAACAAAAGACAAAAACCACATGATTATCTCAATAGATGCAGAGAAGGTCTTTGACAAAATTCAACAGACTTTATGCTAAAAACTCTCAATAAACTAGGGATCGACAGAACGTATCTCAAAATAATAAAAGCTACTTACGACAAACTCACAGCCAATATCATACTGAATGGGCAAAAACTAGAAGAATTCCCTTGGAAATCTGGCACTAGATAAGGATGCCCTCTCTCACCACTCCTATTCAATATAGTGTTTGAAGTTCTAGCCAGAGCAATCAGGCAAGCAAAAGAAATAAAGGGTATTCAATTAGGAAAGTAGGAAGTCAAATTGTCTCTATTTGTAGATGACATGATTGTATATTTAGAAGACCCCATTGTCACAGTCCCAAATCTCCTTAAACTGGTAAGTAAATTCAGCAAAGTCTGAGGATACAAAATCAATGTGCAGAAATCACAAGCATTCCTATACACCAATAACAGACAAACGGAGAGCCAAATCCAGAATGAACCCCCATTCACAATTGCTACAAAGAGAATAAAATACCTAGGAATACAACTAACAAAGGATGTAAAGGACCTCTTCAAGGAGATCTATAAACCACTGCTCAAGGAAGTAAGAGGACACAAACAGATGGAAAAACATTCCATGCTCATGGTTAGGAAGAATCAATATTGTGAAGATGGCCATATTGCCCAAAGTAATTTACAGATTTTTCAAGGCTATCCCCATCAAGCCACCTATGACCCTCTTCACAGAACTGGAAAAAAAACACCCTAAACTTCATATGGAACTAAAAGAGAGCCCCATAGACAAGACAATCATAAGAATAAAGATCAAAGCTGGAGGCATCATGCTACCTGACTTCAAACTATACTACAAGGCTACAATAATCAAAAGAGCATGGTACTGGTACCGAAACAGAGATATAGACCAATGGAAAAGAAAAGAGGCCTCGGAGGTAATGCCACACATCTACAACCATCTGATCTTTGACAAACCTAAAAAAACAAGCAATGGGGAAAGGATTCCCTGTTTAATAAATGGTATTGGGGAAAACTGTGCAGAAAACAGAAACTGGACCCCTTCCTGACACCTTACACTAAAATTAACTCCAGATAGATTAAGAACTTAAACATAAGACCAAACACCATAAAAATCCTAGAAGAAAACCTAGGCAAAACCATTCAGGACATAGGCATAGGCAAGGATTTCATGACTAAAACACCAAAAGCAATGGCAACAAAGCCAAAATAGACAAATGGGACCTAATTAAACTCCAGAGCTTCTGCACAGCAAAAGGCGTAATCATTAGAGTGAACTGGCAACCAACAGAATGGGGAAAATTTTTGCAATCTACCCATCTGACAAAGGGCTAATATCCAGAATCTACAAAGAACTAAAACAGATTTACAAGAAAAAAGCAAAGAAACCCATTCAAAAGTGGGTGAAGAATATGAACAGACACTTTTCAAAAGAAGACATATATGAGGCCAACAAGCATAAGAAAAAATGCTCGTCATCACTGGTCATTAAAGAAATGCAAATCAAAACAATACTGAGATACCATCTCACACCAGTTAGAATAGTGATCATTAAAATATCTGAAGACAACAGATGCTGGAGAGAATGTGGAGAAATAGGAACACTTTTACACTGTTGGTGGTAGTGTTAATTAGTTCAACCATTGTGGAAGACAGTATGACGATTCCTCAAGGACCTAGAAATAGAAATTGTATTTGACCCAACAATCCCATTACTGGGTATATACCCAAAGGATTATAAGTCATTCTATTATAAAGACACATGCACATGTATGTTCATAGTGGCACTGTTAACAATAGCAAAGACCTGGAATCAACCCAAATGCCCATCGATGATAGACTGGACAAGGAAAATGTGGCACATATACACCATGGAATACTATGCAGCCATAAAAAAGGATGAGTTCATATCCTTTGTAGGGACATGGATGAATCTGGAAACCACCATTCTCAGTAAACTGACACAAGAACAGAAAATCAAACACCGCATATTCTCACTCATAGGCAGGTGTTGAACAATGAGAATGTGTGGACACAAGAAGGGGAGCATCACGCACTGGGGTCTCTTGCGGGGGACTAGGAGAGGAACAGTGGGAGGTGGGGATGTTGGGGAGGTATAACATGGGGTGAAATTCCATATATAGATGACGGGGGGATGGAGGCAGCAAACCATATTGCCATGTATGTACCTATGCAACAATACTGCATGATCTGCACATGTACCCCAGAATCTAAAGCACAATAAAAAAAAATTGTGGTAAAATACACATAAACTTAAAATTTACCATATTTCCCATTTTTAAGTATACAGTTCAGTTGTTTTAAATACATTCTTAATGTTGTGTAACAATTACCTTCCAGAACTCTTTTAAACTTGTAAAACTGAAACTCTATACACATTAAAGAACAAATCTCCCTTACACCCTCCCCACAGCCTCTGGGAACCATCATTCTACTTACTGTCCCTGTGACTTTTACTCCTCTGTTTCCTACCAGTGGAATCACACAGTATTTGTCTTTTTATGACTGGCCCTACTTTACTTAGCATATCTTCTAGTTTTATCCATGTTGTAGCATGTGTCAGAGTTTCCTTTTTCAAGACAGAATAATATGCCATTATAGGTATGTACCACATTTTCCCTAACCATTCGCACACCAATGGACCCCTGGGTTGCTTCTGTGGTTTAGCTATTGCTAATAATGTTGCTATGAACATAGATTTACAAATATGTCTTCCATATCCTGTTTTTAATTCTTTTGGGCATATACCCAGAAGTGGAATTGCTAGATCATATAGTAATTTTATTTTTCATTTTTTGAGGAACTGCCAAACTGTTTTCCACAGCAGCTGTACCAGTTTACACTCCCATTCACAATGCACAGGAGTCCCAGTGACTCCATATTCTTGCTCACTTGTATTTTTTTTTTTTAAATAATAGCCATCCTAATAGGTATGAGTTGTTATTTCACTGTTGCTTTGATTGACATTGCCCTAATGATTAGTGATGTTGAGTATCTCTCCATGTGCTCATGAGCCATTTGCATATCTTCTTTGGAGCATGTACTTTCCCTGTTTTTGAATCAAGTTGTTTGTCCTTTTGTTCTTGAGTTTTAGAAGTTCTCTATATTCAAGATATTAATCCCTTAAGTGATATATGATTTGAAAATATTTTCTCCCATTCTGTGGATTGCTGTTTTATTCTGTTGATTAACTGGGACCAGTTTTATTTTCATAGATGGTTGTTTAAATTATGTAATTTTCAAAGATTGAATATAACATAAATACAGAATATACTACTCTTTATTCTAATCATCAAGAAATTTTTTTAATTGACCAAAAAAATGTAAATATATTTAGGTGTAAGGATTCAAAATATTCTTTCCTTTTTTTTCTTTTTTTTTTTGTGATGGAGTCTCACTCTGTCGCCCAGGCTGGAGTTGTAGTGGCACGATCTCAGCTCATTGCAACCTCTGCCTCCCAAGTTCAAGCGATTCTCCTGCCTCAGCCTCCCAAGTAGCACCTGCCACCACAGCTGGCTAATTTTTTATATTTTTAGTAGAGATGGGGTTTCACCATGTTGCCAGGCTGATCTCAAACTCCTGAGTTCAGGTAATCAGCCCACCTTGGTCTCCCAAAGTGCCAGGATTACAGGGGTGAGCCACCATGCCCAGCCCAAAATATCCTTTTTTTTTTTTTCAGCTGGAGCCTCGCACTGTCGTCCGGGCTGGAGTGCAGTGGAGCAATCTCAGCTCACTGCAACCTCCGCCTCCTGGGTTCAAGCGATTCTCCTGCCTTAGCCTCCTGAGTGGCTGGGGTTACAGGTGCGCATCACCACACCCAGCTAATTTTTTGTATTTTTTAGTAGAGATGGGGTTTCACTATGTTGGCCAGACTTGCCTCGAACTTCTGACCTCATGATCTGCCTGCCTCAGCCCCACAAGGTGCTGGGATTTACAGGCATGAGCCACTGCGCCCAGCCAGTATTTTATTTTTAATTCATATTTTGCATACTCTATAATCTTAGCCTTAGTATATTACTGGCCCTGAATAAATATGGCCTTTCATTTAAAAAGTTATTTAATAAGTTCATTGCTATTCTTTAATCAATGTAATTTTTAACATCATTACAGCCAACAGATAAGACATTTCTCATTCTTATGAAATGATTCATTAGTAAAGTTTGAAGCTTTTTTTCATATAATTTAAGGATTAACGAAGTAAAAGAGAAGTAGGGACCGTAACAGGGGTCTACACTTCACAACTGTCTTTTTTTTTCCTTAAGATATACTACCATATAATTTTAGCAGTTGACTGTGACTAGTACAAATAATTCAGTTTTACAATGTTTGTCACATGACAGCCAAGTTTTTTTCCTTGAACGATTTCTTTCTCCTATTAGCTCTTGAATTTATTCTTTAGTCAGAATCTAAATTACCTGTGCACCTTTTTGTCCAATTCAGTTTACACTTAGCAAGTGTATATGCTTTTCTGTATATTAAGGCACAAGTTTATGGGTGACAGTGAACCATAGTGATAAGAGCACTGAACTAGGAGACAGAGGTCAGGGTGCTTGCAAGTAGAGTGTGTTGATAAATAGCATTAAGGCTGCTGGTTTTCTCATTCTTCTCCTTTTAGCGGGCAACAGGCTCTGTGTTTCTTCATCTCGTGTCCTGCACCTCATCATTGTATCCTCTACTCTTTAGCCAAATTTGTCTTCCTAAAACTGCAAATCTGGTTATGTAATTTCCTGGTTTAAAATCCTCCACCTAAATATTAAAGTAATACTCAAACATTTAAAATGGGCCATAAAACCCTTCAAGCCATGGCTGTCCTCTGCTTAACCCTCCAGTCTCATCTCATTTGGTTGCCACTCCCTGCATTGATCCTTATGTTGAACTCCTGTACATAATCATTTAGATACCATTATAGTTCCTATGGTTTGCCAATGCATCCTCTTCACACAGTTAAATATACTGTTCTTTTGGCTTCAAGCAATTATTTCCCTCACCAAATGACCTCCCCTCTCCTTCTCTACTTTGCTCTGTAAACAACTACTGTCTTCACCTTCATTTTCCACGACCTAGATACTTGGACGGGCACACCTTTCACATGCTCCAAGCAAACCCTGTGCTCCTTCCATTATAGAGCTCATCAGATTGCACTGTAATTCCATCTGTAATTATCTGTGTCTTTACTAAATTATAGGCTCTGGGAGGGCAGGAACCAAGCTTATCCTGCTTATCACTGTGTTCCCAGTTATCTATCACCATGCTTGACGTATAGTATGTGCTCAATGCTTGAATCAAGTTGTTATGTGTTGTCAGTCAGATAGTTTCCAACAGAATTCTCCTGCTCTGAAACACTGCCATCACTGCCATGCTCCTGAGAGGCTATTTTCCAAGCTCTCATTTCCTGCTCTGGTCCAGATGTTCCTCTTCTAATCTAGAGAATCAAGAAGTACAAGAGCCCTTTAGTGATGTCAGACTAACTCATTTCTTTCACTATGAAGCTTCCACCATTGTATTTGGACCACATGTTCAGAATTCTGTTAAGAATGCCATCATTGTTTTCCTTCACTGGGCAGATCTATAGAGTCACTTTGGGATTTGAGACTCACTCTGCTATTTATTAACTTCTCCTAATCTGCTTTTATTCATATAAGTTAATATTGTAATTAGAAATTAATAGCAATGATGCACTCATCTCAAGGTTGTCGGGAAGATTTTATTATTTTATGTTTATGCAAAGGGCCTGACACATAGTAGGGATTATGTTTATTATTTACATCTGATAAAACACGTTCATTATTTACATCTGGTGTGAGCTTTCCTGTAGTTACTTCCTCATAAGACTTGAGTGTTCTGATGTCAAATGTATCTCCTTCTTCCAATTGCCTAAAGCAAATATATAAATGGAATCAAAATAGCTTCAAATCATATTTAGGTCTATCAACACAAAATACAGAACCGGAACTCAAATGTTGCAGTAAAAGCATTATACACAGTGCCTTCAAAGAAGCAAATGCATGAAACAACTTGAAAGTGGTTATCTTCATTAAATAAACATATGAGATATGACTGATGCGGCTTAAATGGGGCTTGGAAGCCTGGCTCCATGGCCCCACACACAAAATGAACCTCATTATTTTATGGTTCACAGCAGGGCTATTAATAGTTGATATAGATAAGGGATATCTGGTTCTCCTACATTAAATGTAGATCTCATTTGAATTGTAGTTCAGCTACGATGTTTCTGGTGTCTTTGAAATAATTTATTATAGTATAAACATGTTTGGATTCATGAAATGCTTCAAAAATTTTGTCTGGGTTTATCAAATCATTTTTATGCTTACAATATCTAAAGTAAAGTGAACAACATTTAAATCTGCTTTATTGCTGGAAAAAATTATGTCTCATTTGCTTCTGATAATTAAACCACATTTCACAATTGACTTAAAATGAAGTTTCTTAACTTTTCCCTGTATCCTTTGGGGCATACAGAATGGCATATTGTTAAATGAGCCTATTTTATATGTGGAACCTACAGTTCTTCTCTAACAAATCATTACAAAGTCTGCCTTTCAGGCTTTTAGTTTTATTATGTAGACAGCCTCTGTGATTTCTTAAATATTTTTATGGGACTTTGAAAAATAGTGTTGGTTGTGATTATTTATATTAGGCATAATTGAAAAATTCCAATGCACTATATAACCTAACACTTTTAATCAAAATTACATATCAGGGTCTTATTTCCAAGCCTTTCTTGAGGTCAACAGCAAACATTGAAAAAGAACATGGTGGAGAAGACAATGAACATGTGTGAATCTCAGTCGTTCCATTTGTATGTAGAAATAACATGAATACCTATTTATTGTTTTGTTATAAGGTTTTCAGGGAATAACAATGTAAAGAGGCTAAGAAAGTGTATTCAGTAATACTCATTGAATAAACATTAGCAGCATATAATGCTAGAAGTAATGCATATAAAACAATATATCAGCTGTAGAATTCTTCAAAGTGGGGCAAGGCATTCCAGGGACTAGATGAAGAGGTCTGGCATAGTGGTTCTCAACCACGGTTGCATCAGGAAGCTTTCTAAAGATATTCATTACCAGAAATTCTAATACATTTAAGTTGTGTTGGTGTCCAGGTATAATTTTTAAAATTCTAAGGTGAGACATGGTGGCTCACACCTGTAATCCCAAGACTTTGGGAGGTCAAGGAGGGAGAATCACTTGAGCTCAGGCATTAGAGATCAGCTTGGGCAACATAATGAGACCTTGTTTCTACTAAAAAGTTCCAAAAAAATTAACCAGATGTGGTAGCATGTGCCTGTAATCCCAGATACTCAGGGGGCTGAGGTGGGGATCACTTAAGACCAAGAGGTTGAGGCTGCAGTGAGCTATGATTCTGCCACTGTACTCCAGCCTGGGCAGTAGAGCAAAACTCTGTCTTGAAAAAAAAAAGAAAATAATTAAGGTGAATGTGGCCAGGATTGAGAATCACTAGCGTAGTTAAAGGTGCCTGAGGGTACATTGCTGCAGGATGGCTTTATATGAAAGTCCAATATTTTCAGATATCTTTTACAATATTAGACAAAAGTTTAGATTAAAAATTTCCCATCAACTCATTTATCTTTAGTATAGTATTTATTTCATATACCAGTGCATGAAGTAGTGGTCTGTAATTTATAGGGCTCAATATAACAAAGAATAGTGGTAGCCTGAAAGGAATGTCAGAGATGCTAAATTGTTAACCATTTATTTTGAAAACATATAAGGCCACTTTTATTCGCTTTTGATAATGTTCTTATATCTTTTCCAATTTGAGATGTATGAAGAGTAGAGCATATTAGAAACTTGATTTTAAAAGCAATTGTGGAAACCTCAAGAAGAAATTAATATCATTAATAAAAACCATAAGGAGTTCATTTACTTAGAGGTGTTTTATTAACACTGTTTAATGACGGAGAAGGCTACAAATCCCTCTGTAATGAAAAAAATACAAATCCAGTGAAAGCATCATTTTGCTTTTACATCTGTTTGAAAATGTCGAGAGAGATCCAAGATGGCCGATTAGCAACAGCTCAGGAATGTAGCTCCCAGTGATAGCGCAGAGAAGGAGAGGACGCCGCACTTTCCGACGAATTTTTGTTGCCCACAGACCGGGAGATTCCCGGCAGAGGAGCCACACGGGTCGCCAGCGTGACTCGTTTGGCCGGTGCGGCTGTTTTGCCGGCGCTCCAGCGCGGCGCTTCCCGGTGCGGAGT
>CAUYQU010096344.1:0-71718 GCA_963574635.1 Cheracebus regulus
CATGGTGGAATGTGCTTATAGTCCCAGCTACTCAGGAGGCTGAGGAGGGAGGATCACTTGAGCCCAGGAGGTTGATGCTGCAGTGAGCTATGATTAGGCCACTACACTGCCTGGATGACTGAACAGGACAAGGAAAGGGGATGGGAGGGGAGGGGAGGAAAGAAAGGAAGAGAAAGAAAGAAAGAAAAAAAAGAAAGAGAGGGAGAGAGAAAGGAAGGAAGGAAGGAAAAGAGAGAGAGGAGGGAGGGAAAGGAAAGAGAGAGAGAAAGAAAAAGAAAGAAAGAAAAAAGAAAGAAAAGAAAGAAAGAGGAGCAGAGAGAAAGAGAGGAGGAGGGGAGGGGGAGGGAGGCAGGAGTAGGAGGGGGAGGAAAAGGAGAAGAAAGAAGGAGAAAAAGAAGGAGGAGGAAGAGGAGGAAGAAAGGAAAAGGAGAAGAAGGAGAAGAGACAAGAGGAGGAAGAGAGGGGAAGGGAGAAGGGGAGAGGGAGGGGGAGGGAAAAGGGGAGGAAGCAAATTGGTGAATATATCCTAGAAGACTATTAACAAGTGAAGAACGAAGGTGTTAAGCTATACATTTTTGATACCAGAAAAAGAAAAAGAAAGCATGTAGAAATGGCTGAAAATTCTGCACTATTTGAGAGGATAAACTTAGATCCTAGAAATAACATACTATACAAATACACAACACACACACACACACACGGCTGCTGCCTTGACTTATGGCTACCTTACATATTCCACCATTTGATACCTCCCTAATGGTCCTTCAGGATCCTTATTTTGAGAGAAAAATAAATCTGTTTTATACACTAATAATTCTTCTCTGTTAATTTTATTTCTTATAGTCATTTACAAGGTGAATTTCAATTGCAACCTCACCCATTTTTTCCCCCACCCCATTTTGATTTTCTTCAGATACTCCCTTCTTTAGACACAAAAGAGCCCAGTTTTTCAACAAGCACATCTGAACCCACTCATCAAACTCTGCACTGTCTCTTCACGGGAGCCCTTATGTCCGGTGTGTGTTTCTCCAGCTCGGAGACCTTTCTTGGAGTTGTGGCGGGGACCAATCTCAGGCTCACTTAGGAAATGAAGTCCTATTACTGCCTTCCAGTCACATCTAAGTTTTTATCATTTCCATGTCTGCATGTCTCATCAGTACCCAAATAAAACCAAAATCCCAGGCATGTTTTAGAACAATTACCACAACAGCCACCCAATCTTTCCCTTCACTTAATATACATTTGCCCATTTCTGAAAAACAATGCACCCTCAGGGATAAAAACACGAGGCCACTGAAAATATTCCAAAGAATATGCTACAGGCTCGAGGAAAATCCCAAAACAAAAACAACCCAACAGAAAGCAGCAATGATGATATCATTGGAATAAATGCAGAGTTCCCAGGAAATGCTGAGAGAATTTTCACCTAGATACTTAAGTTCTAGTAGGTTTATTTATCAAATAGTTATAGACAAAACTCACAGAATGGTCACTAACATTTTTTGAACATATGTAATTGTATACAAGCCTTACAGGAGGCAAAAAAGAAAGCACATAGTTAATTTTCATGAGTTCAAAGTAATGACAAAAATCACCCTCATAAAATTGTCTAAAGGGTCATCACTGTTATTTTTACTAAGTGGTGAAAATCGTCATCCTGAAATACAGATATTTCTTCCAATGATATCTACATAGACATTACTTCATAAATACAACTATATGAATCATGTTTATTTTTTCTTTTTTACGCAGCTTTTACATGGTGGAGGCCTTGCTAATCCTCAAGAGACTTCTCCTCCCAGATCTAGCTAATACCTAGAGAGTGAAACAACTTGCCTGTGAGCACACATCTGACATGCCAATCAACCCACCCACAGCCCATACTTTGAACCACCTCCCCTATCTTGGCTTTTCTACTCCAAGAGGCAATAATTCTGTTTTAATCACTCCATGGCAACGTACCTAAAGAATCAGAGGCCCCTACATCCCAGAGCCTACCCAAATTACCCATACTATCTAATCATCGATTTGCCCAACCTTGCCTACCCTGCCTTGTCCATTACTTCCCATAAAACCCAGGCCCTTGCCCAGCTTTCCTCTGCCTCCTTCTGCCTCTAAACCACCAGATGCTTCTCCACCTGGGTGTGGCCTGTCTTCCATTTTTAGAGATCTATGAATATAAACTTCTTCCTTCATGACAATCATTTCCATGTCTGCGAGTTTTACTAATACCCAAATAAAACCAAAATTCCAGGCAGGTTTTAGAACAATTATAACAAAATCTACAAATATATAATGAAACTCTTGACCACAAAATCAAGCAGAATGCTACAGCAGGAAAGAAACCATTGTCAGAACCAGAGAGTCCTCAGATCAAAGCTCAGGGGCCCAACTGATTGACCACATAATTTTGAGTTTCAGAATTCAGGACGTTCTGGACTTTAGGAGGTTGTGCTATACACGCATCATATATTTAACATGACACCCTAGGTATGGTATGGGGACACCCAATACTCAAAGACATTAATATCCCTGTTGCAAAAGATTTGAATATTCATGTTTAGTGAGATAAGCAGACTATAAAGTAGACTCATGTCAGTTTAGTTCAGGTTTTGACGCCAAACAAATTACAAAAATCTTTCTGGTTTTCAAAGGATTTTAGATTCGGGATCTGGGACATTATTTGCCACCTATGTAAATGAGGATTAAGTGAAGTAAAATATGCAAAGTGCAGAGCATCACTCTAACTACAGAAAGTACCCAGTAGGTTTCCTCCCTCCCTCTATAAACCATAGGCTTGAGGAAGCAAATTCTTCAGTTATAACACGTTTCCATTTCCCCCTAAAAAAATGACTGATGAAAGGTTCTTCCAATAACAACCACAGTGAAACAGTGACAACTATTTCCATTTTATACAAATCATAATTATTAATGAATTAACGATTGCATTTAAGCATAAAGACTAATTTCACCAAGAAGCAAGAGCAGACTTAAACAGTCACACCTGATGAGCCGTCCCATGTCTGTTACCATATTTCCTGTGGCTTAGCTGCTTCTCACTGAGCACTCAGCAAACATTTGAATTAGTTCCTCCTTACAGCTTCTCTATGGAAGAAGTCAGATGTTTTCCTCAACTTACAAAAGAGGGTTTTGAATCACAGTAACTTTTTTATTTGCCTGGTGCCAACACACAAGCAAATCACCTCAGTGTTAGAAAAGAATTCTCCCCTTGAAAATTCTCCATTCCGTCAAGCTCCACAGTCCCTTTTCCTTTCACTGGAACCTTACTAGTGAGTGGTCTGCCCCATTGCACCCACTACCTTAACACTCACTCTTTCCTCAACTCCCTCTATCCCTGGGTCCCAACTAATATGACCTCCAAAGGTCACCAAACCCAAGGTCTTTTCTCTCTCCTTTCTTTCTTAACTCTCACTGTGGCACCAGGCACTGCCAGACAGGCTCGCCTTTGGCGCCAAGTACACTGAGTTCTCCTGATTCTGTTCTTCAGATGGTCTTCCTCTGTGTGCCTCACCAGGTCTTCGTCCTTGATTGTTCAATGTGCGTATTCAGTTAGGTCAGTTCATCACTATCTCTTAATCCCACCTTACATGCCCACCTAGAGAATTCAACTACATTTTTTTTTCTTTCCTTTTTAAAGAGATGGGGTCTTGGTCTACTGCCCAGGGTATAGTGCAATGGCACAATCTTGGCTCACTGCAGCCTCAGAATCTGGGCTCAAGTGAACAACTCCTGCCTCAGCCTCCCATGTAGCTACAGAATGACAGGCGTGTGCCACCACACCTGGCTATTTCCTTAACATTTTTTTTGTAGAGGCAGGGTATTCTCATGTTGCCCAAGCTGGTCTTGAACTGATGACTTCAAATGATCCTCCTGCCTTGAATTCCCAAAGTGCTGGAATTACAGACGTGAGCTACTGTGCCTGACCTCAATTCTGTTCTTAAATTCAACTGGTACCCTGGTCTATTTTCCCACTATTTAGGTTTGAACCATCTCACAAGACTTGCCTTATCAACTCCTTGTTGGACACTGCCACTCAAATGCTACCCCAAATTAATCATACTTTACCCAATATCTTTCATATTTCTAAAATAGTACTTTATATTCCCAATAAACTAAACTTAACATCACAGAGTCATCTTGGACTTCATTCCTCTCCTCTGCTGCCAGCACTTGGTTCGTCATCAAATCCTACCGAATAATTTCCAAAGAACTCTTTCATACATATTTTCTGTTTTCATTGTCCCAAACTCTACGCTTCAATTGTTGGAAAATCAGACCCTTTCAACAGCCTCCCAGTGCTGCTCTACCTGATGCCTTCAGTCTTTCTCCTTCTAGCACTTTCTTAAAATAGCAGTTTCATATTAATTTTACTCAAATACTGGGTAATTGTATCATCTTCTAGCTTAGAGAAAGAAAAGAAACTTCATTAGTTTCCCATTCCCTAAAAAAATAAAAGTTAACATTTCCTATTGAGCATCTAAAGTCTCCATAAATATGGGCCAACCTTAATTTGTGGTTTTAATTTGCCATTAATCCTACCCTGTATGTCAACCCAATCGGTCTGATACTCAAACTCTCTGTCTGTGCTTATGCCATTGACTTGTATAACACAAATAATAAAATTAATCTAAAACAAAAATACCTATAATTTTAAAACTATATGCTCTGAGGAGCCAAACATGAAATAGGTGTTTTACATCAATTAGCTCTAAGTGTCTCCAAAGTCCTGCAAGGAGATAGTATTATCTTTTTTGTACACAGGCTTGGAAGCTTACATAAATCTGCCAAACTCAGAAAGGCAGTTCATCTGTGAAGACAGAAAACAAGACCCAAAATAAGATCGACATCTTTCTTGATCAGTACCTATCAGGCTACTGACAACCTTACACTATGACAAACAATTAACATATGCCATTTTAAGAATGTGAATGAAGAGATTCTTAGGATAAATTCCTAGAAGTAGAACTCCTGAGTCAAACAATACATGCAACTGCATTCATTGGTACTGTCATGTGCCTTTTAAACTCTCACTTTGAGCATCTCCTCATTTCAGCATCTCCTCCAGAAATGCTGTTGAGCTTGTGCAGTTCACCCACCTGAACACCCATGTGGTCTAATTCCCTAGGGACTTCTTGACAACTATTTCAACTACCCAAGCCAGTTGGAGAATGTGCAAAATTCTCTCGACCAGTTAAAGACTTCATTCATGAGTTGACTTCTCAGAATTAATCCTAAGCAAAAGGCTGTTTGGCTTTCTATTATCCTTTCTGGGAAACTATGATTCAGACTTTAACCATACATCACATGGTAAACTCCAGGGAAATTCTAAATAGTAATTCTATTTAAATTCTTCAGTGATTGGGTTCTATTACCCAAATAGCCCTCCTACAGATTAAAATGTAAACTCTAGACAAAACAAAAAAAAAAGTATTAAGAGGCTGGGCGTGGTGGCTCATGCCTGTAATCCTACCACTTTGGGAGGCTGAGGCAGGTGAATCACTTGAAGCCAGGAGTTCAAGACCAGCCTGGTCAAGATGGTGAAACCCCATCTCTACTAAAAATACAAAAACTATCCAGACATGATGGCATGCACCCATAGTCCCAGCTACTCAGGAGGATGAAGCATGAGAATTGCGTGAACCCGGGAGGTGGAGACTGCAATAAGCTGAGATCACACCACGGCACTCCAGCCTGGGCAACAGAGAGAGACTCCATCACAAAACAAACAAACAACAACAACAAAACAAGTATGAAAAGCCACTGGATAGGTACCTAAAAAAAAAAACAGAAACTGGAAGACGGCTACCATCTGAAGGAATAAATGGTATTGGTGAGTTTCCCACCTTTACAGCTTCAATCCTAAGGGCAAACTCCTGCCCGTGCCATGCTGGGCAGGTAAAACTCAGAAAACCTGCAGCCTTGAAACACCACAGTCCAGAAAATCCACAACAGCTCAAAGTAAGAGATGTCTGGCAGTTCCTTATAAAACTAAACAAACCCATCACCTTTGTCCCAGCAATTCTACCATTAAAATTTACCTATAAGAAATGAAAATACTTGTCCACAAAAACACTTTTATGAGAGTTCATAACAGCTTTTTAAAAAATAACAGCCATAAGCTAAATCCTTTTTTTTTTTTTTTTGATACGGAGTCTTACTCCTTCGCCCAGGCTGAAGTGCAGTGGTGTGATCTTGGCTCACTGCAACCTCTGCTTCCCGGGTTCAAGCGATTCTCCTGCCTCAGCCTGCCCCAGATATCCTTTAATAGGAGCGTGGATGAACAGTTTTATATGCATACAATGAAATACTACTCAATAATTTAAAATAAAAACCTACTGACAAT
Source organism: Cheracebus regulus (assembly GCA_963574635.1). Lineage (NCBI taxonomy): Eukaryota > Metazoa > Chordata > Mammalia > Primates > Pitheciidae > Cheracebus > Cheracebus regulus. The sequence goes on from CAUYQU010096344.1 coordinate 6,365, forward strand.
GCCATACAGATGAATCTCAAAAAGTTGCACTTCAAGTGTCATACAAAATAATATTTACTATATAATTGCATTTAATGAATTCTAGAAGAATCAAAACTAATCTACAGTGGGGAAAAATTAGAGCATGGGATGCCCTGTAGGAAGTGCGGGTTGGGTGTGTGCTAAGAAGAGGATCAGACTTTAGGGTGGCAGTTAGGTCTCTGCATCTTGACAGGAGTTACACAGGTGCTGTACTTGTCAGAATCTGTCCAAACATACAAGTAAGATGTTTGTATTTCACTGTGAATTTTAAAACATACAAAAGTAGAAAATGATCACTCTAGTTAAAGATATGCAGTGTAGTGCCAAGAGGTGAAGTTTACTGATGTCTGTAATTTACTTTGAAATGCATCAAAAATGAAGTTGAGTTTGATTGATTAACAGAGGGGTGAAGAAATATAGGTACAGTAAATATGGTAATATTAATTGAAGAGTATATGGGAGTTGACTGCAGAATTATTTCAACTTTACTGTGAATTTTTAATTTTTTCAATAAAATGCTGGGGAAGAAAAGAGAAAGAAATCCTCCCTGAAAACTGTGTCACATGCTTAAGTTCCCTGTTAGTTACTTATTCCCCAAAGAGGGGTTCCTAAAAGATGCTCTGGACAAGTTATATATGCCTGGTCTCCAGCACTGCACTCAGCCGGCTGAGTTTCTGGCTACACTAAACCCATGACCTCCCAGCTGCTTCAAGACTGGAAGAATCCCAGGCATCAAGTATACCATTCTCCATACAACTTGAGATAAAAGGAATCTCTCTTCTCTAATCTCTAACACAATTGTTGCTGAAGTTATCTCATGACTTTTTTTCTCCTACACAATGATCCCAGGCCATTCATCTCTATAACCCAAATGCCTAGCCCAGGGCTCTCCTAACTAACATGAATTGTAAGGAACTGATGGGGATGGTGGAGGACATGAGTCTCCACTCCACCCCTGAGCATCAAAACTGTCTCAGCAGCCCTCACCCAGACTCAGAGTGTCTAATCAGATGGAAATCAAAACCCATACTTGGAAGCTTCTTAGCCTTGGAATCCGTACACCATATGAAGTAATATTTGACAAAATATTCAGAGAAGATGGTAAGAAGGTTTTGCTGGAATGCACAACATGTAATATTGGCTAGAGACTGAATCACAGGGGCATTACCATTGAACATAAATAATAAATAAATAAATAAAATAAAACCTGCTCTACATTTAGCAGTGTGCATGAATTTAATTTGCAATGTTAGTTCTCAAACCTTGAATATAATGCATTTTCTAAACAAGTTATATGGCCAAAAACAGATGAAATCTATGCTTAAGCCTTCAAGCACTAATTCTGTGCAAAGTAAGTCCTCTAGAAAGCACTCTGATAAACTGAATTCCAGAACAAAACTCACAAGGTTGCCCAAATTATTGATTTGGAAATCATTAGCCATTAAATCATTCATTTAGCTAAATAAATAATGACCAATTTTCTTTAGTTAGTCTCCATAAAAATCTTTTCAACTTTATTAAAAAATTCTAAAAAGTCAGAATATGTTAGGAAGTTTAATTTGTATTATGACCTACTTCTAAACTAAAGTCAAGAATTACTTTTTTACCACAATTTTTAATCTGTATCATTTATAACCTACATCATTTTTCAATTCTGCTGAGTTTCTGACAAATATTTGATACCATAAAATAGCCAAAGGTGACTGTTCCAGATATACTGGGATTAGCAAAATATATAAAATGTGATAGGGAATATGAAAATGCTTCATAAATTATAAACCCAAATGTAAACAAAAGGGATTATTATTATTAAAAATCACCTCCACATTAAATATTGATGGTATAGTAATACGTTTTCTTAATATAAATTGTAAGTGCTCTGAAATGTTTTTATCATTCAATGACATTTGAAATTTTTAAAAAATTCCTTAAGAGACTTAGATTCTTTCTCTGGTGAAATATTAAAATCTGACTGTCAGAAAATATAATCTCAAGAAACACCAGGGCAGACAGAAAATCACTGCAGGCCCTTAGTGGTGCACAGACACCACTAAGCACAGTACACAAACTAGGGTGCAGATGCTCTAAGAGCGTACACTCAGTTCACTGGCCCAGTGAATCTGCTAAGACACACTGTACTTACTCTGATCATTGCGAAGACACATTCATTCCATAGCTACCTCATAGAAAATCCTCACAGCTGTGAGGATAGAAGAGTTAGAAGTAGATGTGGTACTCAGAGTTTGAGCCTTAAGTTGAAGAGACCAGACACAGCCATAAAAGACATGGGGAGTATTCTCTACGCTGCCTGGTAAGAAGGTCAGAGAGTTAGGTCTCAGTATGAAAAATGGACACATGAGGCTGGGGAGAATCTAATATTTAAAGTGAAACTTTCCAAACAGTCTTGACTATGGTTTCACAATGGAATCCCCTGAGGTTCTCCAGAAAACACATGATGTATGAGCCAGGTGAGGTTTGGGAGGCTGAGATGGGAGGACTGTCTGAGCCCAGGAATTTGAGACCAGTCTGGGCAACAAAAAGAGACTCTGTCTCTACATTAACAATAAAAAAATTTAGCTGGGCATGGTGTGCGCACCTGTAGTTCCAGCTACTTAAGAGGCGGTGGTGGGAGGGTCGCTTGTGCTCAGGAGGCTGAGACGGCAGCAAACCACAGTCATGCCACTGCACTCCAGCCTGGGCAACAGAGCAAGACGCTACCTCAAAGAAAAAATTAAAATTGATAAATGTGCCCAACTCCAGAGTTACTGAAAAAATCATCTACAATGGATTCAAGGGCCACACTATTTCTTTAAAATTTTCCTAAGAGATTCTAAAGTGTGACCAGGAAGGAGAACTACAGAGGTAAGCCCTGAAAAAATGGTGAAACCATAATTGGATTGACCAAAGGGCAAGGTGGGAGCAAGGACAATCATGCAGGTCAGGGGACCCGACTGAGCCGAGGTGCACATGTGGGAGCCCAGCATGAAGTCATCAGGGAGCAACAGCCCTGAGGCAGAACATTCAAGCTTTATAGATAAGAAAACAGAAGCAAAGGAAAACGGAGTAATATTCTTCTACTTGCAATCCCTATAGCTTTCAATAGAGGGTTCATTCAAAATGTTTAAATTCACTCAAAGCCTTGTACTACTACCAATTCATTTCTCCACTGGCTGGCCACACATACCCTTCCTCTCTAGGTACTGGAATAGCTTACAAATCCCTGAAAAATCATAAACTTTTAAATGTTCTTTGCCTCTGTGAATTTCATCCCCTCTTCCTAAAATATCTCATTTCTTCTTCTACTAAACCCACTTCTCTATCCATTTCCTCCTTTATTTATCCTTCCAAGTCCCAGTCAAATATCGCCTGCTTCAAAAGGCCTCTTCACAACACCTTCTCCCTCAGCTGCCACACCTCTACAATCCCAATGCCTCTCGGTTTGCCTGTCATAGCACGTATCACACATCTGTCTGTCTCCCCATCTCTTTTATAAGCCTGTTGAAGACAAGGACAATGTCTCTAACTTTATATTCTAAGTTCCTAGGACAGGGCCTAGCACACAGGTGGCTAGAGGACCTCTCCTTCAGTGAATAATGTCCACACGGTTAGAAAGGGAACTGGAAGAGATCCCTGATCATCCTCAAGTATGTTTCCCCCACTCCAAAAAGCTCCACAAGAAAACCTCACTATTTGCTTTACTCCTCAAGACTGTTTTGACGCTTTGTCATTTAGTTATCAACTACGCAAAGATGGCCAAGTACTGTAAGGATTCTATGAAAAGAGGAGGCCGATTAACCCAGAAATATGCACCTCTCAAGGGCCCAATTGTGTACATACTCAACGTTTCTCCAAAAACAGCACTGGAAAATATCAGAAGCCTAATACAATGAGCATCAATTTGAGAGGGTCTACTCCAAGAAAGCACCCAACTTTAAGACCTTTAACCATGTGGTTCCATTATTTGGCCTTTTTGTAAAGCCTTTTTCTTCCATTATTTTGCCTTTTGTACTTTTATATGAGAGGTATTCAACTTCACATACAGGTACAAGTATATCTCAAAGATACTGGAAGTTTTGTTCCAGACTACCACAATACAGCAAACACTGCCATAAACTACATCACACAAATTGTTTGGTTTCTCAGTGCATATTAAAGTTGTGTTTACACTATACTGTAGTCTATTAAGCATGCAATAACATTATGTCTAGAAAACCATGTACATACCTTAATTTAAAAATAGTTTGTTGCTAAAAAAATGCTAGTAATCATCTCAGCCTTCAGTAAGTCTTAATCTTTTTGCAGGTGAAAGGTCTCAATGTTGATAGCTGCTGACTGATCAGGATTGTGGTTGCTAAAGATTGTGGTGACTGCGGCAATTTCTCAAAACGAACCAACCTCTGCTAGCTTCATACTTTTCTTCTGAAGTTTCCTTACCCTCTTCAGGCTTCACAGAATTAAAAGCAGTAGAAGGGACCTGTTCCAGATTACACTTTGGCTTAAGGGAATGTTGTGGCTGGTTTGATCTTCTATGCCGGCCACTAAAACTCTCTCTACATCAGCAATAAGGTTGTTTTGCTTTCTTACCATCTATGTGCTCACTGGAGTAGCACTTTTAATTTCCTTCAAGAACTTTTCCTCTGCATTCACAACTTGGCTAACTATAAGTCTTTCTCAGCTTTCAACACACCTTGCACACTAAGCTTAATCATTTCTAGCTCTTAAAGTTAGAGATGTGCAACTCTTCCTTTCACTTCAACATTTATAGGCCATTATAGGGTTATTAACTAACCTCACTTCAATATTATTGTGTCTCAGAGAATAGAGAGACCCGAGAAGAGGGAGAGAGATGGAAAATGGCTGGTCAGTGGAGCAGTCAAAACACATATGACATTTATCAATTAAGTTTACATCTTATATTCGTGCAGTTCATGGTGCGCCAAAACAATTACAATTAACATCAAGGATCACTAATTACAAATCACCGTAACAGATACAATAATGAAAAGTCTGAAACACTGTGAGAACTATCAAAATATGACAGAGAGACATGAAGTGAGCACACCATGTTGAAAAAAATGGCTCTGATAGACTTGCTTGACATAGAGTTGCCATAAATCTTCAATTTTTTAAAAAGCACTGTATCTGCAAAGTGCAATATAGCAAAGAACGGTAAAGTAAGGTATGCTCATACTTTGCAAATTAAATAACAAAAATATCATATAAACCAATGTTTGTGAATGTTCTGGTTATTACTTCAGTCTCCATTATTATGCCAAAAAACAGGTGATATGCCCACATCCAACCTAGCATTCTCTTAAGGTCTCAGATTATATCTGTACAAACTAACTGCCTGGATAACCAATCATACTTAATCCATGCGCAACTGATGTAAGACAACAAAAAGAAAAGCAAGAAGGAAGAAAGAATAGTTAAACAGGGAAAGAGAAACATGACTATACTCTTCATACATACTCAATTTCAACTGTAAGATGTACCATGAATTTAATAATAGCTTTCTGGAGAAGAAAAAAAACATAAATATAGCCATAACCATGATATATGCCCTGAACAGAGAAGAACAGGTAGAAAATATGCATCCCAGAATCGAAGAAAAATGGTATACTCAGTAAATACCTCTACTGTTCAAGGGACCTGCACAGTGTATGGGGAAGTAGTATTTGCCTCTCCTCTTCCCAGCAGCATGTGAGTTCTGACTGATAGAAAAAAAATTATCTGAAAATAAGCTATACTGGCAGGTTTTGGCGGGAATTAGCAGTTCTGTTCCCTGTATGCATTTTCCTAAATTTTACTTCACACAGCAACGTGCTCAGTCAACAGACAGCACTGTCCCGGCTTATTGGCAGTTAGAGGTGGCCAGTAATACAATAAAAAGTAATAATAAGTAATAAAATAGTAAGTGTAAGTTATGGATGGGACTTTCAAGTAAATGCCTTTCCTTCATCCCTTTTCCTTACACTGATGTCTGAAATAGAGACAAGATAGCTAACGTTCCCGTAGCCTTTGAATTATGAAATATTCACTAAGGATGGCAGAGCAGAGAGAGGGAAAATTGAAAGGACATGGTCAAGGAAACTACCCTAGAACCTTAAAAAGAAGGCTAGCCAGGCGCAGTGGCTCATGCCTGTAATCCCAGCACTTGGGAGGCTGAGGCGGGTAGATCACGAGGTCAGGGGTTCAAGACCAGCCTGACCAACATGGCGAAACCCCAACTCTACTTAAAAATACAAAAATTAGCCAGGTGTGGTGGTGTGCACCTGTAATTCCAGCTACTTGGGATGCTGAGGCAGGAGAATGGTTTGAACCTGGAAGGTGGAGATTGCGGTGAGCTGAGAGCATGCCATTGCACTCCAGCCTGGGCTACACAGTGAGACTCTGTCTCAAAAAAAAAAAAAAAGGAGAAAAAGAAGAAGGCTAAAGGGAAAAAAAGGTATAAATTGTAAGCTGTCTTTGGTAAATGTGCATGCATTTAATTCCTTTCAAAAATTTCCACATGGAAAGATATTCCACCAAGCAGAAAATTCTGAGGATCAAATATCATCTACATTCTTTTAAGTATAAAATCAGGAAATAAATTTTATTGAGCATTTTTTGTATTCACTATGAGAATCACCTTAAATAACTAGCCCCTTAAAGAGAGGAATGATATTTATCCTTTTAAATCCTGAATGTAAGTACAAATCCTGAAAATAGTAGGTTCTCAATAAATGTTTTAAACAAAATTAATACATGGATTAATGAATGAATGATGGTGTCAAGTTAAGCAATTCAAAATTACTGAGAAATTTCTTTTCCAAACCCTTGTTCATTTGTACATTCTTAGTTAACAATGTTCTCCTAGAGTTACACACTGTCAAGGAACTAGGATCTTCTCTTACCCTCAGTTGTTGGAAATACTTCTTCTCCTTTATTTTTAGCTTCTGCCAGTTTTCCAGTTCTCAGCAATACTTCCGCAAAGCTTTCCACTGGAACATGCTGATAGGTGTCATAGGTCACTTCAGACTAGACAAAAGAAGCAGTTTCACCAAGTAGTAGGGTGCCTTTTGTTATAAAAATATATGCTTAGAAAACACAATTATAGGATGTTGTGTCTTCTGGTGACTTGAATAATAACTTCTCACAAACTAAAACATATTACTTTATGAAACATTTTTAAACAGATGTTAATCTCATAATGTGTCATAATATATACCAAAGAAACATGTAAAACCAATGAATAATATGAGCAAGAACCAACATGAGTAAGTATATTTTCAGGAAAATTTTAGTTTTTGTTTATACTGTCTATAACAGCATGACAGTTAAACCCATCTTCTTAGACTCACTATCCTTACCTCAGTGACAAAAGGATTTGAGATGACAGATTCATAAAACGGATGACACCCTTGTTTTTCTAGATCTTCATTAGCTGTAGTTCCGATTTGATATGCACCACCATATTTTTGCCCCTAAAAAGAAAGAAATAAAGAAAAATGGATAAAAAGAAAGAGAAGGAAAAAAGGTAGGAAAACGAGTAAAAACAAGGAAGGAAGGGAGAAAGGGAGGAAGAAAAGGCTGATTTCAGGAGAAACTGATCAATGCTTCCTGCGCTTCCCATGACCTAAAAAGAGGGCAGGAGTCACACAGATACCCAGCAGAGAATGAAGGATAATAACCACATGCTAAGAGCAGCACATCAACCCCACCCTGCACTGCCTTTTTCTTTTCCTGGTCACTTTGACATCAATGAATTAGAAACACTGAAGCAATCAATGTTGTTCACATGGTGAGTTTTCTACACTACTATCAGAATAACCACTCAAAATGAATTAGAAACACTGAAGCAATCAATGTTGGTCACATGGTGAGTTTTCTACACTGCTATCATAATAACCACTCAAAAACATCATCTTGCTGGGCGGTGTGGCTCACGCCTGTAATCCCAGCTCTTAGGGACGCAAAGACGGTAGGATAGCTTGAGCCCAGGAGTTCAAGACTTGCCTGGGCAACATAGTGAGACCCCGTTCTCCACAAAAAGGGGGGGAAAAAGACAAAACATCACCTTGTCTGTGTTGCTGCCCTGCTTAAAAATCCTTCAGTAGCTCTAAACAAGGCAAACAGCCAACAGCCTAAAAACTAAACTATGTAGAATAACATGTGAGGTGATTAAATGTTAATTAACATGAAAGGCTAACTTTCCACCTCAACCAAACTGCCTCCTTTATGCATCTTACTGGCTTCTACGTCTATCTCCCACTATGAGGGTCCTGCCATGCCGACTGCCTTGTTAGAGTCTGACTTTCCTTTCAGGCCCAGTTCAGACCTGACCTGCTGAATCCTTGTCAGATGGACATAAGATGATATGATTGTGTCCCTTTCATGATCCCCAACTTTTTCACAACTACCACCCACACACGTCTTTAAGACATGTTATCAGCATTGCAGATTAGTAAGAACTTTAGTATGCCTAGATTATAGTTAATTATCTTTATGTTTTGCTTTCTCCAAATAAATTGTAAAGCTCCTTACTGGAAGAATCAAGCAAAAGGAATTCACCTATTTCTCCAAGGCTTACTGCAGTTACATTATGCCAAGCACAGTCTAAGGAAACGATGAAGCTGCTGCTGCAAATGATAAAAATTACAGCTGAGATTTAATAGTGTCTCAGTAAATGGCATCTTCATTTATTCAACTGTTTGGACCATTGTCCTTAGGTCTCTTCTTTCTTCCACATCCAGACCACCAGCAGGTCTAACAAATACATCCCATCCCCAAACCAGCCTCTTCCCACTGCCTTCGTCTCTACCCTAGTTCAAACTACCAAAGTCTCTCACCGGGAGGACTGATTTCACTGCATGTTGGCTTCTATCTCATTGTCTCTTTTCTACTCTTTCTAGAGCACTTAAATGAGCACAGTAAAAGTAAAGTTGGATCACACAATTGCATTGCCTAAATTCTCCAAAAGCTTTCTGTCTTACTCAAAACAAAATCTATAGTCGTTATCACAGTCTACATGAGGCTCTAAATGATGAGCCTCCCCACCACCTTTCTGATCTCATCACCTTCCATTCTCCCCATTGTTCACTCAGCTCAGGCCACACTGGCCTTTTTATGTTCTATGCAGATGTCAAGTGTGCTATCCCACTCCGAGGGGGATAGGGTTTGCATTTGTTCTCTTTGGTTCAATCATATTTCTGCTCAAAGTGGCTCCTTTTCTGAGAAACTTAACTTCTCTATCTTAATCAGAACTTCACTCCCCAGGATCACTCAGAATTTACCTACCTTGCTTACTTATCTTTGCCACACTTGTTATCAGCTGCCATTACATTATTATACAAACGTGTATTTTCTGTGTCTCCCCAATTCACATATAAGTTCCACAGGAGAAGAGAATTCGACTGAAGTGTTTCCCCACCGTATTCCCAGTAATTAGCACAGCATTTGAAAGAAAAAAAAATGCCTAGTATTTGCTGAATGAATGAATGAGATGCACAAGGAGTGTGTGTGTTTGAGGCAACCTGCTAAGAGTCCTGTTTTTCCTCTTTGTTTTCCAGTATGAGATTAAAGAACTGTGGCGTAAGAATGTAGAGCAAACTCAGTGGCTCTACTGCTTGCCCTGACTTGGACTTCCAGAATGAAAGCAAGAATGTGTTCAACTGTCCTCTTTCTTGAGAGCCCCCAGTCTGCCTCCAAGCACTTTTCCTCAACTACCAGCCCATAGAAATATAGCAAAAGCAAGTAAGCATTGATAAAATTTTTCATCTCACTAAATTCTGATATATAAACCAAGCCTTACCTAAATCTCCATTAGTGTCCTTTGCAAGTATTCCATGGGGATTTATTACATTCTATAAAACAGATTACTCATTCCCTATCTGAAGAGAGGTCTATATTTCTTAAAAGACTTTTTTAACCATCTAGAGAAGATAAAGATGTAACAGTGAAAGCATTGCTAATGAATTCATATAAACCATACAACTGGTTTTAAAAAGAAAGATGCATTGCTTACCTGAAGGGGTCGAAGGTAAGTTAAAGACTTCTTCCACCACTGCCCATCACTGACAGCCTGCAGCACTGCCTTGGTGGTGGTTGTGGTGTTGGAAAGGACTTTCATGGTGGTAGCAGTGGTCCAGCGTAATAGGTCAGCTGAATTGCTACCTGCAACACCTACTTCATCCTGTGTTAAAGAACCGAAATAGCAAGGGCAAAAATGTGTATTGTCATAAGAACAGAGAAGACAGTGATAATGTGAATGCTTAAAATATCAGACATTAAACATGATGATAAATTTAAAAATCCATCCATCTTTGCTTATAATAAATGTTAAAAGAGCACTATTGACATATTGTTCCTCTCTGAATCATTTGCCAAAAAAAATAAAACTGGGGAAAGAGAAAAACGCCATAGTGCATTAAAGAATCCCTCAAAAATATTTATAAAACAAATAATTGGTATTTTATTTTTTTACCAATCTAATATCCTAACCATGAGACAATCAAATTTGTTTCCTTCACAATACATTTTAAAGAATTTATTATTTAAATTAAAAAATACATTATTCATCTGAATAATGCCACTGTGACCCAGAAAGAAGTAGAAGATTCAGACAATCAACCTTTAACTATCGAAAGGCGTTGTTTTCCACCCAAACAAGTAAGTAATTAATAGTCTTTGACAGGTTTATAATGTGGTACCTCCTGCCAATCTTGAAACAACCAGCTGAAATTCTCACTGTCCATTACTACTCTGACAGATTCCACGAGGAGAAAATGTCAATACATTAATTACAGTCTTATAAACAGAAAGGATGAAAACCATATCTGCATTTAGTCAAAGAAAAATATTATTTGTTCTATAACTTCTTGGTTTAGTGTCTATCCACTTCCACTTATTTTTTTTTCTTAAGAATCTCAGTTAAACAAGAGAAAAACTTAAGGCTTTGTTTATCAATACCAATAGCTTGTTGTGACTGACAGAAAGATAACTTACTTAATAGCTTAGTTTGGCTACTTAGGTTTACATCCTGTTATTCATTAAGTCATAATTTAATTAATAAAAAGGAATAAATCATGTAATCAATAATGACCAGGGCATCATCACATAACAAACACTTAAAATACACTCTTTTAGATCAACTTGACCGTTTCCATATATGGTAAGTAGGATTATGGGCTCCCAAAGACGGCCGCATCCTTATCCCTAGAACCTGTGACTATGTTACATGACATGGCAAAAAAAAAAAAAAAAAAAAAAATGATGTGCAGGTGTAATCAAGGGTACAGAACTCGAAATGAGGAGATTATTCTGAATTATCTGAGTGGGACCAAGCTAATCACATGAGCCCTTAAAGCAGAGGATCTTTCTCAATGAGGATAGGAGAGAAGGAGTGTCAGAGATAAGCCATGGGGGACAAGGCAGGAGAGATCTGAAGGAGGAGGGAACTCAACCCACAGTTGCTTGCTTTGAAGAGGAAGAGAGGGAACCACAGGCCAAGGAATATTGCAGCCTGTAGACACTGAGAACAGTCCTCAGGTGACTTCTAGTAAGACAATGCAGACCTCAGTCCTACAACGATAAGGAATTAAATTCTACCAATACCATGAATAAGCATAGAAACTAGATCTTCTCCAGAGCCTCTGGAAAAGAACACAGCCTTGTTGGCACCTTGATTTTGGCCTTGTGTGGCTCTAAGAAGAGACCCAACCAAGCCTGTAAGATTTCTGTCCTATGGGAATTGCAAAATCAACCATATTGTTTTAAAGCTGCAAAGTTTGTGGTAATATGAGATGGCAGCAACAGAAAACAAACACATTACATTGTATTGTTTCTTGTGAAAGTGCAAAAACCATCAACTCAATTCAATATTATAGACTATAATTTAATTATGAAAACAGCAACATAGAAAAATGAATGATATATAAAGAAAGAAAAAAAAGACAAATTGCCTGTATGACAACAATGCAAAAAATAATTGTTTTGAGGTTTGAGTGCCAATAAAATACAGTACCTCTCCTGGGTTCCAGATTGTGGCAGATGCCACAGTTTAGTTCCCTCAACTCCACTCAGACCCCTTACTGATTGTCTCACTGTTGCTAGCAGTTGCAAAGCTAAAAACTACATTTCCTCCATTCCCCTATAGCTGGTGTTCCACACATAAACTCATTTTCTCTCTCACTTTATATATCTCATACTAGGCAACGGGTTGAAAAAATGAGTAAGACACAGGCTCTGCCCTCAAGGAGCTCAGAAAATAGGGAGGAAAGCAGAGATAGAGAGAAATAATTACAGAATAATAACTTTTATATGAGAGGTATTAATACATATAGAGTACTACAAGAACAGGAAGAGAGATCATTATATCCTCTGCCTAGAGGCACAATCACAGAAGGCTTCACACAGAAGGTAATCTTTCAGCGGGAAAAAATTAAGGGTTTCCAGAGTAAAAGTGTTGAGAATAATTTCAGGAAGAAAATGCAACTTAAGAGGATGCAACTTATGAAACATGGCAAAATAGAGGAACCTTATGTGATTCAGGGAAACCACCGAACGCAGCACAGCAAGAGAAATAGCACGACGTGAGGATGAGACAAAGTAGAGCTAAGCCCAGCAAGAGACTTACAAACCATGCAAAAGAACCTCCATTGCCAACTAGAGGAAAGGGAAAGTCACCAGAAGGCTTTAAACAAAGGGAGTAACATAATCAGATTTGTGTTTCAGTATTATTATTCAAGGAGCAAGAATCCAGTTAGAAGACTGGAGCCTTAGTCCCAGTTTAAAATAATCAGGGACTGAATTGAGGTAGTGACACTGGGAACATAATCAAGTTATCATAAGGTATTTTCCAATTAAATGTATATATTACATTTTAATGTTTTTCCAGAGGTAAATCAGATAAGTAGAGAAATTCCATCCAAACATCTAACAAAGAAAGTTCAAGATCACCACGCTGGAACTTAGTGGAGATCTGGGAGAAAGAAAAAAAAATGGAAGGAAAGTCAGTAACACGTCAACTATAATTGCTTGTGAAGCAAAGTCAGATACAGTGGAGGTAAAAAAAAAAATGAGCAGCCCAAGTTGTTGAGGAATACAGAGGACCAAGTTCACACAAAGAAGAAACTAAGACCTAGATACTTTATTTACCAGCAGTGAAGTCAGGCATCTTGTTTATAAGTATCATAATGGCTACCATTTATTAAACACCTACTATCTGTCCAGGACTGAGCTAAGTGTTTCATACAAGATCCCTAAATTTTACGGTAACACTGTAAAAGTGTTAACAATTATACTACCACTTGACACAAAAGCAAACTGATGATCAAATACATTGAATATGCTGCCTACAGACAACTGGCCTAGAGGTGTCTCCTCTCTTCTCCTTAACCCAATCTGGCATCAAAGTGTACAGTTCACTTGTTCTTTACAGAATTTTGACACACTGGAAATATTACATTCACATTTACATTTGTATTTATTTAAGCTTGTTAATTTTTCTGTGTTATAAAACTAATACAAATTCGCTAAAGACAGTTTGAAAATTCAAAAAAGTATGTAAAAGAAAAAGGGCACTGTTTATTCACAGTCTCATGATGCACACACTTACGGCCAGCATATATTCTCCCTTCCTGTGTTTAATCCATAGTATCCTTTTAAAATAACTTTTCATTGATGTATAAGCCATATCAAATGAGTGTATGGTTTAACAAAACACATTGAAGTAACAGTTTCTTAGGCCAAGAAACATAGTTGTAGAAGCTGCTCTTGAGTTTACTTGCAGCCACTAACCTCCGCCCCCCTCCAAAAAAAAGAACATTATCCTGACTTGCAGCATTATAAATTAATGTTGTCTATTTTTATACTTTATATGAATGAAATTATATACTTTTTTTGTTCTGATGTAGAAACATACATTCATTCAGATTTTGAGAGTAAAGTTTGTTCAACTTCATGCCTGTAATACCAGCACTTAGGGAGGCCAAGGTGGGAGGATGGTTTGAGGCCAGGAGTTGGAGACCAGCCTGAGCAACACAACGAGACCTCATTTCTATAAAAAGTAAAATTAAAAAAAAATGTTCAACTCATTACTATGTCACATTATGTTGTATGACTATGCCAGAACTTATTTATCTTTTCTTCTACTAACGAGCATGTGGGTAGTCCTCAGATTGAAGATAATACCAATAGTGCTGCCCTGAACAAGCTGGTAATTATATTTTGGTGAAAATATGCTTCTCTGGGTATATACCTAGGAGTGGAATTACTAAGGCATGGAATGTACCTATGTCCAGATTTAGTAAACAGTGCCAAATATTTTCTAGAGTGGTTATACCAATTTAAACACTAACCAGCAACTGTAAGAGTTCTGGCTGCTCTACATCCATGCCAACACATGGTACTTAATGTCTTTTTCATTTTAGCAATTCTGGTAATTATGTACTGGTATCTCTTTGTGGTTTTAATTTGCAATTCGCCAGAGACTAATGAAGTTGAATAACTTTTTGCATATTTTGGGCTATTTGAATACATTCTTTTGTCAAGTGTCTGTTTACGTCTTTTGCCATTCTTCTAATGGTAATCCATCTTTTTTTTTTTTTTTTTGGGGGGAACAGAGTCTCGTTCTGTTGCCCAGGCTGGAGTGCAGTAGCATGATTGTGGCTAACCACAACCTCTGCCTGCTGGGTTCAAGCAATTCTCCTGCCTCAGCCTCCTGATTAGCTGGGACTACAGGCATGTGCCACCATGCCCGGCTAATTATTTTTGTATTTTTAGTAGAGACGGGGTTTCACCATGTTAGCCAGGATGCTCTTGATCTCCTGACCTCATGATCTACCCACCTCATCCTCCCAAAGTGCTGGAATTATAGGCGGGAGCCACCGCATGCAGCCTATCCATCTTTTTTATTCACTTGTAGAAGTTTTTTTATATATTCTGGATACACATTCCTTATTAGATATATGAACTGTGAATATTGTGAATATTTGCTATTACTCTGTATATTACCGTTTCATTCTCTTAATAGTGTCTTGTGATTAACAGATGTTCTTAATTTTAATTTAGTCCAATTCATCAGTTTTTAACCTTATGATTAGTACTTTTTGTATCATATTTAAGAAATCTCCAACCTGGCAACAAAGCAAGACTCCCATCTCTACAAAATAAAAAATAAAAAATTACCCAGGCACTGTGGCACGTGCCTCTCTTCCTAGCTACGTGGGAGGCTGAGGCCGTAAGATCACTTGAGCCCTGGAGGTTGAGGCTGCAGCGAGCTTTGACCACACCACTACCTTGCGGCCTGGATGTCACGGATCCTTCTTTCAAAAAAAAAAAAAACAAAAAGAAAAAAGAAAATGGAAATCTTTACCTATTCCAAGATCACAAAGATGTTCTAAGCTTTCCTTTACACAGTATCACACTTCTATCCACTCAAATATTATATGCATACTATTAATGCACTTACCATAATATATTGACATTTACTTTTTAATTGTTCTTTCCAACTAGACAGTGAGCTATTCAAGATCAGGGACACTACTTATTCCTCGCTATATCCTCAAAGTATGTGAAAAATCTGTACTGTTTGGATCTCTAGATAGGTGAAAGACATCTGGTTTTACTGTGCTGTTTAGTAAATGTTTGAAGATATATTTTCAAAAGTCTCACACGTGGCCAGGAGTAGTGGCTCATGTCTGTAATCCCAGCACTTTGGGAGGCCGAGGTGAGCAGATCATGAGGTCAGGAGTTCGAGACCAGCCTGGTCAACATGGTAAAACCTCATTTCTACTAAAAATACAAAATTAGCCAGGCGTGGTGGAGCATGCCTGTAATCCCAGATACTCAGGAGGCTGAGGCATGAGAATTGCTTGAACCTGGGAGGCAGAGGCTGCAGTGAGCTGAGGTCACACCAATGCACTCCAGCCTGAGTAACAGAGCAAGACTCCATCTCAGGGCGCAGGTAGGGGGGAAGTCTCACATGTTTTATTCAGAGTGGGTAAATGTTATTCAAGTAAGATTTCATGTCACATTTTCAATTCCTGTTCATCTTTAGAATCTTCTAAAAAGAGAGGATGTATTGAATGATTTGAAAGTCATCAACTAATCCAAGTATATAACTAAAAATATAAACATGGTAAGAATTATAGCACTTCAGCAGAATATAACTT
Source organism: Cheracebus regulus (assembly GCA_963574635.1). NCBI lineage: Eukaryota > Metazoa > Chordata > Mammalia > Primates > Pitheciidae > Cheracebus > Cheracebus regulus. The sequence goes on from CAUYQU010096344.1 coordinate 22,540, forward strand.
GATTTAGAGGTAAATGAAACCAATTGAAAAATATCAATAAAAAATGCAGGGTAAGCCAGCACAGTGGCTCATACCTGTAATCCGACTAGTTTGAAAGACTGAGGCAGGAGGATCACTTCAGGCCAGGAGTTCGAGACTGGCCTGGGCAATATGGCAAGATCTCATGTCTACAAAAAATTAAATTAAAAACCTCAATTTAAGATTTAAAAAGTTAATATTTTTTTTTTCTGGTGGCATGTGCCTGTAGTCTTAGCTACTCCAGAGGCTGATGAGGGAAGACCACTTAAGCACAGCAGTTTGAAGCTGCAGTTAGCTATAATTGTGCACTCCAGCCTGCGGGACTCAAGGAGAAAGGGTGGGAAGAAGGTGAGGGATAAAAGATCACAAATTGGGTTTAGTATATTCTGCTCGGGAGATGGGTGCACCAAAATCTCACAAATCACCTCTAAAGAACTTACTCATGTAATCAAATATCACCTGTTCCCCAAAAACTTATGGAAATAATAAGTTTAAAAATCAAAATAAAAAGAAGAAAAATGCCACAAAACAATTATTCTATTTCATAAAATGGACCTAAACTGTGGTTCTGTTCAAATAGATGGGCTAGTTGAAGATAGGAAACTTAAAATGTATGAAAGTTAAAAGTTTGTTTCAGAAGATAAATGAAATTCACATGCTTAGAAATGTATGTGATAAAAAGATTTTCTGTAGGAGCTTCTCCTAATGAGAATCACAAAAGAGAAAGTAAAACGAAAGGCTCATTTGGACCACAGAAGCAGCATTTAATTTGGGGGCAGTCTACCAAGATGATAGTTTAACCAGAGACATTAATGAAGAAAACAGTTTTCTTTTAACTTCATATAATGGGGAAAGAAAAAAGAGGTTAGGCAACATTTACCCCCGAAATGATTACTACTGCCACTTTTTATATTCATAGTGGCACACTGCTAATTAACTTAGAGTGTAGAACAGCAGAAATAGATTAAACCTCAAAACCAAATCAACAGTTCCCAGCATAAAATGCAACATGAAATCTCATTAATGTCAAGTGTGTTACACAGCTCAAAGGTTAGCTTATTAAGCACTAATAATATTTTTCAAATCCTGTAACAACAGACACCATAACCAAACAAGTTCACAAGAACACGACCGTTCTATGTATCAAGTGTGGCTCATGGAAAAAAATGTTGTTGGTCAATTACTATGATGAATAATCTATTTGGGAGTAGCTTTCTCCCATGTCCTGCAGTAAGTGTTAATTTCTGAGAAATCTATTGGCCTACTGTAAACTGAGCTGGTGGGACATATAAATTAGGCAAGGATTACAAACAGATTAGGTTGAGCTCAAGGGACATATAAATTAGGCAAGGATTACAAACAGATTAGGTTGAGCTCAACCACTACCTCTCTCCTCCAACATAGCCTTAAATAACCCAAAGTAGTTTCCTGCACCTAACACTTATTTATAGCAAATTTCAACTGAACTCAAAATATTAAGTATGCAGTCCTTATTATGGATGATACTACTTTTAGAAATCCCTGTCAGAACAAGCAACAGAAAAATACTCTATGGAGCAAATCACTCTAAAGTCTGACTCTGCGTCATCTCACCTGCTAATTAGCAGGCAAGGCTACAGCTTAGCTGATCTCATGTTTGGGGGCCATGGACTCCTATACATGTATGATGGAAGCTGAGCCCTTTCTCCAAAAAATTTAACGAACATGCAGGTGCATTCACATGAATACAAAGTCACACACACACACACACACACACACACACACACACACACCCCAAATTAGGCATACTGGCCAGGTGGAGTGGCTCATGCCTGTAATCCCAGCACTTTGGGAAACTGTAGCAGGAGGGTCGCTTCAGGCCAGGAGTTTGAGACCAGCCTGATCAAATATTGAGACCCCATGTCTAAAAAAAATAAAAATAAAAATTAGCCAGGGATAGTGACATGTGTCTGTAGTCCTAGATACTTGGGAGGCTGAGGCAGAAGGATCACTTAAGGCCAGGAGTTCAAGGATGCAGTGAGTTCTAACTGCACCACACTGCACTCCAGCCTTGGTGACACAGCCAAACCCTGTCTCTTAAATAAATAAATAAATAAATAAATAAATAAATAAATAAAATTAGGCATACTACTTCAGGGGATTTAGAGGCCAAACCTGTCTTGGATTTCCTAGAATTCTTGGATCCAGATTATAAAACCTACATTCAGGAAAAATAGAGGTATATAAAGTATATTTTTATTTTCTTTTTTCCATGCCCAATTTTTAAAATTACTTTTGACAAATGACTTTGGATCCTAGATGAACCCACAAAGTAAGTTTACTGAACACATATTCTGGCATGCCTACTATGTTTAAAACCTGGTGCTAGGCAATAGGATTAGCATGACGATTAAGATGTGGTCTTATCACATCTTAATGCCTTTGCCTTATTTTACCAATTAACTGGAAAATTATCAAATTGGATCCTATTCCAATATTCCTTCCCATTTAATAGCAGAAATTATCACTGCTTATCACACCCATATCTTACTTTCTTCATTTATTCATTCATTCTTCAACAAATATTTGTGATATCAACTTGTGACAGTCATTATGGTAAATGATGGAAATATAGTACTGACCAAAATATGCATAGTGTCTGCTACAAAGAGCTTACATTCCAGTAAAAAAAAAAACAAGCAGAAAATAAATATAAAGCATGTCAGAAAAGCATCAGATAAGTTACATATATATAACTTACCCCCAAAATATATAGTATATTACTATATATATATATATATATATATATGATCTGCAAAGAAAATAAAGTGGTGTGGAGGAGTAAGAACACTACAATAATACAGAGAAAGAGCAGGGAAGATCTCCATGAAGTGACATTTGAGCTGATACCTTTTGGAAGTGAGAGGATAAGTCATATGGATACAGATATTTGAGAAGAACATTCCAGGTAAAATACAGCAAATATAAGGATCCAGAGGTTACAGGTTGCTGGGAATGCTTAAAGAATGGCAAAAAAAAAAAAAAAAAAAAAAAAAGTCAATATGACTAGAGTCAGCTGAGCAAAATGAATGTGTATATTGGGGGCAGGGAAGCAGAGGAAGGAAAATAAAGTCCAACAGGTAAAGCCTAACAGTGGAGAAAAGAGATCATGGGAGTCCTTGTAGATGACTGTAAAGCCTTAGTTTCTACTGAGTGAAAGGTTTTGAGAAATATGCCTTGAACTGATGTATTCTGAAAGACCCACTCTGGCTACATTGTTGACCACAGACTATAGCAAGAGCAGAAGTAGGAAAACAAAGAGGACACTACCTTTTGACTCTAGGGGAGATATGATGATAATTGAGACCTGAGTGGTAGCAGCGGTGAGGATCAAATAGAGCCCAATTCTGAGTCCACTGTGAAAGTGCAGTCAGCAGGATGTCCCAAAGAGGAGGAGAAGAATCAAGGATGACAGCAAAAGGAGAGTTCTATTTCATGAAACAGGAAAGACTACAGAAAGAAGGTTATTGTTTTGGGGAGTGTTGTAGGTGGAGAGAGGAAGAGGTTTGAAATCAGTAGTTCAATTTTAACATATTGAGATTGGGTTGTCTCTAAGAAATTAACTATAGAAGTTAAGTTGGCAGCTGTTCATTCAAATCCAGAACTGAGAAGAGAGGTCAGGGCTAGAAGCTATTAAGCAGGGAATCATCAGCACAAAGTCAATATTTGAAGTCAGGATAATGCATGAGTGCATCTAAAAAATGAGTGTAGACAGAGATGATGTTTAAAGACTGTGACCTGGTATCTAACATTTAGCTGGGGAGAGGAGGACAAACCAGCAAAGACACTGAGACACAGTATCAAGTGGGGTCTGAGGAAAAGCAAGATGAATGGGATGTCCCTGAAACAAGTATGTCAAATGTTACTTATAGGTCAAATAAAACAAAGATTGAGATTTGACGCACGAACTTGGCAACGAGAGGTCATTGGTGGTGACCCAAGCACAAGCTGTTCTGGTAAAATGGTGAGGAAAGAAACCCCCATAAAGAGCAGATGAAAGATGAGAGAAAACAAAAAGACGTTACCAATTCTAAGTATAACTAAAGAAATGTAGGAAACGACTATCAGAGTGGTATATTTTAGACCCTACAGGGCTAAATAATCTCATAGTATTTCCTTAAGAGTAAAAGGAAACTGGCCAGGCACAGTGGCTCACACCTGTAATCCTAGCACTTTAGGAGGCTGAAGTAGGCAGATCACTTGAGGCCAAGAGTTCGAGACTAGCCTGAACAACATGGCAAAACCCTTTCTCTAGGGGAAATATAAAAATTAGCCGGTATGGTGCCACACACCTTTAATTTCAGCTACTGGTTGGGGGTGGCGGGGGTGGGGGGCTGATGCATTAGAATTGCTTGAACCCAGGAGGCAGAGGTTGCAGTAAGCCGAGATAGTGCAAATGCACTCCAGTCTGGGCAAAAGAGTGAGACTCTGTCTCTAAATAAATAAATAAATAAAGTAAAAGAAAACTGTTAACAGCCACAGGTTACACTGTAACTAAGATAGAAAACTTGAATGTATCATTTTTGGAAAATGTCTTTTGCAAGTGAATTTAAATAGCAAGTATTAACTCAATAACTAAATAGCAATAGATAAAAATTAAAAATGTATTGCTTATTACTAACATAGTTATTTTAAAACATAAAAAATATTAGAAATGCATGGGTCTTAAGAAAAAAGAACAGGATAGAAGAAAGAATAAAACGTGAAATTCCAATGGTGGTGCTAAAAGAGGAGGCGACTAGTATAAACCTCTGTGAGAATGGAAATTTATAATGCAGATTTGCCAATCTGATCAAAATTATGATTCAGACCTCTATGCTGACTAAAATGCATAAATGCTTGTTTTGAATTGCGTTGGCACTGTGTTACCATTCAGATCACTGATGTCATGTTCACTGTAAACTGAATCTCCCACAGAGAACACTCATCAGGCAATACTGTCCAAAAAACAACAAAACACACAATAATGACGACATATCATGCTTCCAGTGATGTATGGGTATCAACAGTAAACAAAACAAAGTGAGTATTTACACAATGTTATAAAAATAACCACAAGAAAATAGGAAATTACCTATCCTAGGAGCCCATTTCTACCATTTTATTGCAGAGCAACACTGACATGAGTATGCCAAGATATGCAGGTAAAATACATAGTGCAGTTTAGTCTAAAATAGAGAAAAGTTGGACACAATCTAAATGTACAAAAGTAATAAAAAACAAAAACAAAAACAAAAACAATAAATGAATCACGGTACATTCATCCAATGAATACAATGCTGCCATTATGCAAATGGTCTACATGGAATCACAAGGGCAGATTCAATGACACATACCAGTATTACATGAAATTATAAGCTGCAAAATAATATATGCAGTATGAATTCATTTTAGTTTACAAAACAAAATAATAAACCTCCAGAAGACAGAGGAGAAGCTATGCAGAACATCTGTTTATACTTAGGAAAAGTATGGAAGGAAACATATGAAGTTAGAAGTGTTTATCTCTGAGCAGTGGGATTTGTGAGGCCCAGAAAGATCAGAGAATAGAAAGATCAGAGGGAGAAAAAAGAGAGAACTTTTTCTTTAACATATATTAATGTATTGTTTATTATTTTTATATTTTAAAAAAGCATAAAGTACAAAGTTATATATATATATATATATATCCATTTACCTATTTTATCATACATGTTTCACATCTAATTTCTTTTACTTTCAAGAAATATAGTGTGCCAGATAATGCTTATATCCCTTATGTCCCCATAAATGAATTATTTTCATTCATTTCAAGCTTGTATTATTTCCATGACTAATGAAAACATTATAAACTCCAGTCAACATGGGATGGTAAACTCCTGTTTCAGTACACTAACTATGGTCCAAAATAGTGAGCATAGAAAAAACAGTCAAAGGACATGTGACCCAAGTTCAACAGAGCTCAACATTTTGGGGCTCAGAATTCTGATATCAGCAGTGGCTATCAGGCGCTCCTTTCCAGAAAATAACTGTGAATCAAAAGTATACCTTGCAAAAGAAAAAAACTTTAGCCAGATTTACCATCTAGGCTATGTATTTACACAAACTGTGGGCCTAAGGAGGCAGAGTACAAAAACAAGGCTGAAAGGAACAGGGATAATCCCTTCACTGGCTCCATGTGTACATTCTCATATTCTCAACCTTACAAAGGGGAAACAACTTCATGTGAAAAACTACCAATGAATGTGGTTCTGGACTGAAGTGCCAGAGAACTGAGTAGAGAGAAACCACAACACTACAGAATCCTTAGATGAGGAAAGTGGGACAGGATGATGTTTCATCATTCAAAATTAGCTTGCAAACCAAAATTTGAGAGCACATGGGGGAAAAAAGAAATCAATAAAACAATAATCATAACAAAAATTCACTCCAATTAAAATTATTAAATTTAAAACTTCAAAATAATTCATGTGTGCCTTTGCGTGTACCAACTGTGAAATTTAAAATTTATTAAGAAAGAATAAGTATCATAAGATAAAGAAAATGAAACCAACATGGAGTTAATTTTTATGTGTGATATGAGGTAAAGCTCCAATTTCAGCTTTTTGCAGATGTACATCCCTCAAGTCTATACTTATTTCATAAAAGGGACTTCTTATTACTTAAATAGGGAAATAAATAAATGTAAGAACTAAAAACAATAAAACTTTCAGAAAAAAGGCATAGGAGTAAACCTTTGCAATCTTGCATTAAGCACAGATTTCTTAGATGTAACAACAAAAGTACAATCCATAAAAGAAAATATTAATAAATAAGATTTCAGCAACATTAAACATTTTTTGTACCTCAAAAGCCACCATGGAGAAAATAAAAAGTCATACAATGAGAGAAAAAAATATTTTCAAATCATAAATCTGAGAAAAAAAAACACTTGATTGCAAGATGTTAAAAAACAAAACAAAATAAAAAAAAACCTCTTACAGCTCAATAACAAGACAAATAACCAAATGGGTTATTTGTTATATATTTTTTAAAATGAGCAAAATATCTGAATAGTCATTACATTAAGAAAGTATAAGAATAGCCAGCCAAATAAGCACATGAAAAAAGAGCTCATCATCATTAGTTACTTGGGATATAAATATCAAACCAATATCATAATGAGATAGCAAATATATAAGAATGGTTCAATCAAAAAGCCAGTTAAAAAATAGACCACTAGCTGGACTAATTAAGAAAAGAGAGAAGAATCAAACAGACACAATAAAAAATGGCAAAGAGGATATCACCACTAACCCCATAGAAATATAAACTACTATCAGAGAATACTATAAACACCTCTATGCTAATAAACTAGAAAATCTAGAAGAAATGGATAAATTTCTGGACATATACACACTCCCAAAACTAAACCAAGAAGAAGTTGAATCCCTGAATAGACCAATAATGAGTTTTGAAATAGAGGCAGCCATTAATAGCCTACCAATCAAAAAAAGCCCAGGACCAGATGGATTCACAGCTGAATTCCACCACAGGTACAAAGAGGAGCTGGGACAATTACATCTGAAACTATTCCAAACAATTGAAAAGGAGGGATTCCTCTCTAACTCATTTTATGAAGCCATCATCATCCTGATAATAAAACTGGGCAGAGACAACAAAAAAAGAAAACTTCAGGCCAATATAACTGATGAACATCAATGAGAAAGTCCTCAATAAAATACTGATAAGCAGATACAGCACCACATCAAAAAACTTATCCACCACGATCAAGTTGACTTCATCCCTGGCATGCAAGACTGGTTCAACATAAGCAAATCAATAAATGTAATCCATCACATAAACAGAGCCAATGACAAAAACCACATGATTATCTCAATAGATGAAGAAAAGGCCTTTGATAAAATTCAACATCCCTACAGGTTAAAAACTTTCAACAAATTAGGTATTAAAGGAATGTATCTCAAAATAATAAGAGCTATTTATAACAAACCTACAGCCAATATCACATTGCATTGGGAAAAAGCTAGAAGCACTCCCTTTGAACAAGACAAGGATGCTCTCTCTCACCACTCCCATTCAACATAATATTGGAAGTTCTAGCCAGGGAAATCGGGCAAGAGGAAGAAATAAAGGGTATTTAAATTGGAAGAGAAGAAGTATGTCTCTGTTTGCAGACAACATTATTTTATATTTAGAAAACCCCATTATCTCAGCCTAAAAACTCCTTAAGCTGATAAGCAACTTCAGCAAAGTCTCAGTATAGAAAATCAATATGCAAAAATCACAAGCATTATTTTACACCAACAATAGACAAGCAGAGAGCCAAAACATGAGTGAACTCCCATTCACAATCACTGCAAAGAGAATAAAACACCTAGGAATACAGGTAACAAGGGATGTGAAGGACCTCTTCAAGGAGAACTACAAACCACTGCTGATGGAAATAAGAGAGGACACAAACACATGGAAAAACATTGCATTCTCGTGGATAGGAAGAGTCATTATATCATGAAAATGGCCATACTGCCCAAAGTAATGTATATATTTAATACTATTCCCATCAAACTACTACTGACATTCTTGATGGAATTAGAAAACAACTACTTTAAATTTCATATGGAATCAAAGAAGACCCCATCTAGCCAAGACAATTCTAAGCAAAAAGAACTAAGCTGGAAGTATTACACTACCTAACTTCAAACTATTCAAGGCTACAGTCATCAAAACAGCATGATACTGGTACCAAAACAGACATATAGACCAAAGGAACAGAACAGAGACTTCAGAAATACCACCACACATCTACAATCATCTGATCTTCCACAAACCTGACAGAAACAAGCAATGGGAAAAGGTTCTCCTACTTAATAAATGGCGCTGGGAAAACCGACTGGCCATATGCAGAAAGCTGAAACTGGACCCTTCCTTACATCTTATACATAAACTAACTCAAGATGGATTAAAGACTCAAATGTAAAACCCAAAACCATAAAGACCCTAGAAGAAGACCTAGGCAATATGATTCAGGACACAGGCATGGGCAAAGACTTCATGACAAAAAAGCCAAAAGCAATTGCAAAAAAAGCCAAAATTGACAAACGGGATCTAACTGAACTAAAGAGCTTCTGCATAGCAAAAGAAGTTCTCATTCTGCATCACAAAAGAAGTTCTCATTCACTCATTAGAGTGAACAGGCAACCTACAGAATGGGAGAAAATTTTTGTAATCTACCCACCTGACAAAGGTCTAATATCCAGAATTTACAATTAACTTAAACAAATTTACAAGAAAAAACCAAACCATTCAAAAGCAGGTAAAGGATACGAAAAGACACTTCTCAAAAGAAGACATTTACACTGCCAAGAAACATATGTGAAAAAGCTCAATATCATTGGTCATTAGAGAAATGCAAATGAAAACCACAATGAGATACCATCTCACACCAGTTAGAATGGCAATTATTATTATTAAAAAGTCAAGAAACAATAGACGCTGGCAAGGCTGTGAAGAAATAGGAACACTTTTACACTGTTGATGGGAATATAAATTAGTTCAACCTTTGCAGAAGACAGTATGGCAATTCTTCAAGGATCTAGAACCAGAATTACCGTTTGACCCAGTAATCCCATTACGCAGTATACACTCAAAGGAATGTAAATCCTTCTACTATAAGAAAACATGCACACATATGCTTATTGCAGTACTACTTACAAAAGCAAAGTCATGAAACCAACCCAAACGTCCATCAACGAAAGACTGGATAAAGAAACTGTGGTACATACACACCATGGTACACTACGCAGTCATAAAGAGGTAGGCAATGAAGTCCTCTGCAGGGACATAGATGAAGCTGGAAACCATTATCCTCAGTAAACTAACACAGGAACAGAAAACCAAATACCACATATTCTCACTCATAAGTGAGAGGTGAACAATGAGAACACATGGACCCAGGGAGGGGAACAACAGACACCAGGCCTGTTGAGGGGCTGGGAGTGGGGGGAGCAAACTTAGATAATGGTTCAATAAGTGCAGCAAACCACCATGGCACACATATACCTATGTAACAAACCTGCACATTCTGCACATGTATCCCAGAATTTAAAGCAAAATAAATTTTTTAAAAAATCAGTTAATAACATACATTAGCAAGGATGTGGAGAAACTGAAACCTTAACATATTCCTTGTGGAAATGTAAAAAATGTGCACACACTTTGGAAAATAAAAACAGGCAGTTTCTTCAGATGTTAAACATAATATAACATACAATGCAGAAATTCTACATCTAGAGAAATCAAAACATATTTCTATACAAAGATTTTTACATCAATGTTCAGAGCAGCATTATTCAAAATAGCTAAGAAATGTAAACAACCCAAATGTCCATCCATTGGTGAATGGAAAAAGTAAATGCTGGCCAAGATGCTGTGATATAACTGCCATTCTGCCCACTTTTATTTAAATATTTCTAAACAACAATTTTATAAATTCAAACTAGCTCTATACTTAGCCCACGCTCAAGTTTTAAACATTAATTAGTCCAGTCGTATAAATCTGTGGCCACTTAAAATGCTCATAACAAGCTTTCCCACAGTGCAAATGATTTTTTAATAGGAACCTTGTATACAATCCATTTCTAACTCTAATTAGATTTATCTAGGGAAAACACCATTGGTTAAGTGATATACCTAATACTAGCTAAACAAAATGTTAATATGCTCTAAGTGGTGGAATACTGTTCCATCTAAAAAGCATAATAACCAACATTAATAAGAAATTGGAAATCTGTAATTTTGGTTGCTATTCACAAATTATGCATTTTGTTCTATTTATAGACAAACATCCTGTTCACAGGGACAACAGCAATATCTTCTAACTTGTAGTCTCCATATGTACTAACATAAATGCTAGTACATAAGAATTATATCTTTATTTTGCTTGGATACATAAATAAAAATCATTATTTTCACAAGTGAAGTAATGAAAGTCTTAAGTATTAAGCAGATTACACATGAAGTCATCTCTCATTTATGAGCTATAATTTAATATATTATTATATCTACTGTTAATGGTAACACATGGCATCTTATAGCTAAGCACTATATTTTAACCTAATAATAGTAGCTATAACATTCTGAAATGTGTTGCATGAATCAAAGCCATAATGCGTGCATTGAGGGTTTGGTCTAGCACTTCATGAGATCTAGATCTATTACAATTTGATGAAAGAAGACAAAGGAAGACAGGAAAGCTTTTAAGCAGCATAAAAATAAAAAAGCAAAAGACAATCATTTTGGAAGAATTCCTTTTCCTTGCTAAATGGAACTTGTAGAAGGACTACCAGTGGTCTCCTTCATTTACTGATGGGATTTAATAGAGTAATATGCGCCCACCTGCAGTAACACAGCATGGCCCACTCCAAAGAAGCTACCAAGAGGCCAGGCTGACACTTTCTAATTCACTATAGAAACAGAAAATAGAAGTCCCAAAAGTCACAAAAGGCTTTTCATAGATTTGAGAAAGAACAAGAGGGTTCCAAATAATTCATGAAGCTGAGCTTAGTAAACACATTGCAATTCCATGCTGAACAGAAAAATGATACACCCCTCACAAAGGCCACAATATCACAGCACATCAGTAGTCACCACATGATGACTAAAAATCCACTTCCTAATTCATTTTAAGCAAAAAAAAAAATCCACTTCGTAATTTATTTTTAACACAGACTGATCATCATGCAGTTGGTGTTTCCAACTAAGCTTTAAGAAGCATTAACTAGGCATTCACTAATTGAGAAGCACAATAAGAGAACACAAAGATAGGTGATATACCTCCAGTGACCGTACAGTACCAAATTACACCATAGAGTGCTAAAACAGAATAGTGACAGAACGCTTAGGGAATATAAAGAAGGGGGCAGTTAGAGAACTCAGGGAAAACTTTGCAAAGAAAATACTTCAGATGGAAGAGATAAGAGCACAAGACAAGCACAAGAGCACAAGATAAGAAATGTACTCCAGACAGAGAGAAAACTTTACTAAATAACACCAAAGGCACCAAAGAGCCTGCACAGAGAATGGTGATATGTTCCCCATCACTGGAACATAGCAGATGTTGAAAGGCATGAAAAGGGATGATGCTGGAGGCAGGCAGAGTAGGAGATGTGACTGGACAAGGTGTGGAGGGCATAGAGGTTCAAAAGGAACAACACTTGGGATAAAGATCTCATAAAAAGTAGGTCTTCAATTGGACCTTGAAAGACAACTCCTCCTGATACACAGAATGTTTAGTGACCACTGGCTAGTATAAGAACTGTTCTGAATCCCATAGAGAGAGAACAACATAGAAATTTAATGTGTTTTCACATCCGATGGGGAAAACAATACTTGCTAATCAGTACAACTATAAGTCAAAACATGCCAAAGGACAATCCACATCACTCCAGGACCCTAGAAAATGCTATGGCTGCCATCTGAAGGGAGTGAGTGCACCAACAACAAAAGAAGTCCACTGTCTGCAGTGCTGGTGGCTGAATGCCATCCTCCACTGAATGTTGCATCTTCTAGAGCTCTGATGTCCAGTTTGGTAGCCAGTAGCCTCATGTGCGTATATAAATTTAAATTAATTAAAATTAAATAAAATTTAAGGCCAGATACAGTAGCTCACACCTGTATTCCCAGCACTTTGGGAGGCTGAAGCAGGTGGATCACTTGAGGCCAGGAGTTCAAGACCAGCCTGGCCAAAAGAATGAAACCTCATCTCAAAAATAAATTAAATAATAAATAAATAAATAAAATTTAAAATTTGATCCCTAAGTGCACTAGCGATATTTCAAGTGCCCAATAGCTCTGTGTGACTGGTGGCTACAATAATGAACAGTGCAGGTATGCACATTTCTTTCACTGAAAAAAGTTCTATTGGCAGTGCTATCCTAGAATCACCACTGCAGGAAGAATAGGCAAAAATGCCACAGGGGCAAAAAGTAACATTATAAACTTCTTTGAGATAATCAGATTACTTAGCATTGAACTGGAAACATACATGCATATTAGATCCATGTTCACCAAATTAAATTTTAATATTAAAAAAAGAGTGGTGAAAATGGGATAGTTGTATATCCTCTACTCTGGACAAAGCTAAGTATCTTTGCCCTAATTCCATCAATAGACTCCACCACTGAGCTCTGTACCAGAGTTCTAAAACTAATGGTATAGTACACAAATACTAATGACTTTGTCAAGATGGATACAGCAAATTTAAAAAAAAGGTTAATGTAGCTCACTTACCACAATAGGTGTCTTCCAAAATAGTTACAAGAAAAACAAATGACATTTTACACTGTGAAAGTGAAGCTTATCATTTGATGGAATCTCATGAAAAACCGATCTACATAGAGATTCATCATGTCTTAATTTATCTAGCTGGGATGTCAGAAACTGGACTACTACCTTTGATCTAAAAAATGCTAATTCTATGTTTCTGGAAACAGTCATGAAAAGTTAAATTCCCTGGGGCAAACTCTGACCAAAAGAAGACAGGTGTCGGGGGATACTCTCCCTCCTTTCTCTCCCAGGATGGAAGATCCTGAAACACATATATACTTACCTGGTTCAGAGAATTTTATTCATAAAAATCTCAATGAGGAAAAGGAAGAGAACAAAACTCCCACAGAAAATGAGAAGAGAATCAAACAAGTACCTCACTAAAGAAGATCTTTCCTGCACTATCTCCATCTCATTAGTAATCAGGAAAATATAAACTGATCAATTAGGTATCATTAAACACTTATGGTAACAGGCAAAATTTAGGAAACCAACAATAGCAATGTCCTGGATTGGAGTAACTTGCAAACCTGTACACTACTGTTCAAAGTCTAATTGGCAAAACAACGTTAGAAAAACATCGGCATTATCTATTTAGGTTGAATTATATACATATCTCACAACATACATTTCCAGTGCTAGATATATGCCTGAGATAACTGTTTGTCCATGTACACTTCAGAGATGTACAAACGATGACAGTCACATTATTTTTAGTCACCCAAATTGAAAACAAACCAATGTCAATGTTCATATGAAAAAAGTGCACTATGAATACCCAAATTAATTTCTACAAACTACATATACACAGCATGAATGGATCTCACAAACATAACATTAACTATAACTATTTCTATAAAATACAAAAACAGGCAAAACTAAACTATCATATTGAGGGTATATATGGTACGTATCAAAATTATTTAAAACAAGAACAAAAATCACAAACATCTGGTAATCAAGATTAGTCAGGACAATGGCGATCTCTGGAAGGGGAGAGAAAAGTTAGAAATGAAATACAGAAGGCAGGCCACAGTGGCTCACACCTGTACGCATTTGGAAGACTGAGGAGGGCAGATCACTTAAGGTCAGGAGTTCGAGACCAGCCTGGCCAACATGGTGAGACCCCCATCTCTACTAAAAATTCAAAAAATTAGCCAGGCGTGGTGGTGCTCACCTGTAATCCCAGCTCCTTGGGAGGCTGAGACAGGAGAATCACTTGAACCCGGGAGGCAGAGGTTGCAGTGAGCCAAGATTACGCCACTGCACTCCAGCCTGGGGAAAGAATGAGACTTCATCTCAAAAAAAGAAAAGAAAAAAAGAAGTTAAATAAGGAGAGGGTATGGAGGATTTAGAAAGTGGTTTGGTACTATTTCTTTACCTGTAGTTTCATGGGTGTTTTCTTTATGATAATTTATTGAGATGGACATTTTTTTTTATACTTTTCTATATGAATGTTGTATTTCTCACACACAAACAAAAACTGAAAAGTGGTCTGCACACACACACACAAAATCCCTCTCATCCACAAGATTAGGTAATCTCATTTTAATCCACTCTGAGCCACCTTTCAAATTCCTCTCCCTCATTTTAACTTACCTCTTGTACTGCTTTACTAGTTAATGATGAAGCACTGATATTTTCCCCTCCTTTATGATGGATCTGGAAATTCACTCTTCGATAAAGAATCTAAAACAAGAATAGGCTATGTTGTAAAGGAGTTATGTTTTTAAATTTGCTTTTCATCACAATATAGGCTTAAAATTTTTAAAGTACTTTTAAGGACAAAATTACTATTTTATAATGATTAGTTTTGGTAACAGGCTTACTTCAGGACTTTACCAACAGGTTCAAAAGGATGCAACAGTTTCAGAAGTGGGAATCAAACGTGAAAAAAACTGATACACAATGTAATGAATTGTTGTTACAGGCAGTGTATATGTTCGGGTCTGGAGCAATCTCAATTCTTACCTCCTGAGAAGAAAAAATTAGACTGAGGGGCATAAGGCAGAAAAAGAAACCAAGGTGAGTTTTAGAGCAAGAGTGAAAGTTTACTGGAAAGGATTAGAGCAGGAATGAAAGGACGAAAGATACATTTGGAAGAGGATCAAGTGAGAAATTTGAAGGACAAGTGCGGGGTTTGACCTTTGACTTAGAGTTTTATATGCTGGCATACTTCTGGGTTCTTGTGTCTCTTCTCTCCTGATTCTTCCCTTGGGGTGGGTTGTTCACACATGCAATGGCCTGCTGGCACTTGAGAGGGGAGCATGCGCAGTTTGTTTACTGGAGTTGTATGCACGCTCACCTGAGGCGTTGTTCCCTTCTCTGGTGGAATGCCCTCAAAGGTGACATGCCAGTTACACGCTACCATTTTGGCTGTTAGTGAACATGCTTGAACTGACTGGCCAGCTCCTGAGTTCTTACCTGGAAACTGCTGATCACCAGTTCCAGGGCTTTCTTCCATCTATAGGGAAACTGTCTTTCCCTGGTGCTGGCTGCAACCAATTATTATTTTAGAGAGGCAGTGTGACAACTGCCTGACCCATCTGACGGTTGCCTGACTTTCCTGGTGGGGTGTGGGGGCCCTCTCCTGTTTTGTTCATGTCTGCCTGACTGCTACCAACTGTAAGAGAATGACTATGGGATGAAAATGTGAATTCTAGAATCTCCTCATACTTTTAACAGCGTTTCTCAACAGGAGCACTATCCTCTCCTATGCAGATCTATCCTGTGAATTCTAGGAAATTTAGCATCCCCTCAACCAAAGCCCACCCCAATTCCCAATTTCCAAAGGATCCTTAAGGGAATGGTTGCTCCACTGGCTTTAACCCATATGATTTCAGATATATTTTGCATGACCATTTAGCATATGCTTAATTCACAACACTAACTTTCCCCATTATTTCCAATAATTTATTTCCTAATATTACTTTCTATTTTTCCCAAGGCTGTCTTGTATCCTTTCTTCCTTGCTGCTATAAAGCCAGCAACATTATGTTATATTCTAATATTTTCATGTCCCTTTTCCATAAGTGATGATCTAGTTTTCTTCCATGAAAGAAAATTCTCATACAATTTTTAAAAAATGATCATACATCTCAGATACACACACCCAACAACATGCACTTCATACAGGTCAGGATTTCCTTTATTGAGAGCACTTACTTCTGTCTGCAGAGAGCTGCTAGCTGCCAAAAGAAGTTCAATGCTGCTAGGAGGGCAATGTGTCAAAGCAAAAGCCATGAGCTCCTGACGAGCGGCCAAGTCCTGGTAATCTTCTGATTGTCCTAACTGGCTACAAACATCCCAACTTTTAGGATAACCTGCAAAATTGTGGCAATGAAAAAAAAAATGATTCCCAAAAGAAGACTATTCATTGTAAGATGACAAATGCAATGGCTTCCGGTTTAGGTCTTAGGGTACCAAAGCAATATTAGTGACACATTAGAAACACAAAAGAATCTAAGCTAGAAAACAAAGATTAGGGTGGTTTATTATTCAGAAAGCTCAATGCTACTCCAGCCAAATGTTTCTAACAAACTCTATTAAATTTTAGATTAACTGACAATAAATGCAAATAATCTACTGAGATTTGATGTTCTGTAAAAAGGCGGCCATCTGAATTCAGAAGACTTGAGAGCCTGGTCCAACCCTGCTACTTAGCATTTGTGCAAGAGCTTAAGAAAGCACCGAAAGTATCACAATACTTTTCCTACTACAAAAGGACAGTAATAACACCTTCCTCTTGGGTGGTTGAAGGAATTAAGTAACATTTGTATTTGAAAGCACATATAAACTGCAAAGTGCAGAAAAAGAGACATTATGATAGAATCCCACACAGAATCACTCACTTTATAGATGAAGACAGACATGTCAGGACAGTGACCGAATCACCCTCAAACTCCCAGTAGGGATCTTTTTCCTATACATTATACTCTGAATTCTTAAAATACATTTTTATTCTTATTTGAAGGCATTCCAGCCTAAAAGTAGGCCTATTTGTCTAAGTACAAAACTCGTAGTCCAGAATAGTTTTTTCTAAATATGTGAAGTAAAAATTAATTCAGATATTACCCTTACCAGTATAAAATTATTATAAAGCTTGCCATATAAACAATTTAGATCAGTACATTTTCACAGAGCGCCATAGTTACTCTAAGTTTAATGTTGCAAAATCACTTGGTTAATATTATGGAACACAGCTTGTTTATGAAAACAATTTGCTAATGCTGAGGTTATAAAATATTGAATTTCTGTCTACAGTTTTAAATGTTTTCATGGAAAGAAAGCCAAAGAGCCTCTCTGTGACCAAACTTAAATCTGGCTACCCTGAGCCCTCTTCTCAACTAGGCCTCAACCTTGGTCCCCAGCCTTGCTAGGCCTGCATACTCCAGTTTTAGCAAGAATCCTACTAAGTCAGTTTAGCCAGAATCCTCAAACTCTCAAGAGCTGATCAAATTACTCATCCCTCAGCCGTGGTATCTGAGCGTCCTGGCCAGCCTTCAGCAAGGTCCTACTAAATCATTTTAGCAATGATCCCCCTGCCCTTGATGTCTCCTCTTAGCAATTTTCCATCCACTGACCCTTCAGTTAGCCTTTTGGCTACAAATGCTCAGCTGTCCTTGTTGTATGCAGAGTTGAGTCCAATCTCTCTCCCCTGTTGCAGTGGTCTTCATACCCATCACAATAGTCCTTGCTGTTGTTAACAAATGTCAGAATAATGTTTTCTTTAACAGTAGACATGCAAAAGTTGCACAAATCATTAATGCAGAGCTCCACGAGTCATCATGAAGTGAAGCCCTGCATTTTAACCATTCCCTGTTAATGCACCGACAGTGGGTAGAAAGATGTGTTTGGGCCTTCACATATTCAAGCACAGTCATGGAAAGTTGACAATTTAGTACAGAGCCCATGATTAAAAACAAAACAAAACAAAACCTCCCTATCACACTGAAAAATGTGTTCTTTATAAATGAGGAATTATTCTACAATAAAATCTGATTATCCTCCAGAGACTTGAATCTGAATTTCAACATGAAGAATTTTGGAGGTGTAAAACACTTCCCAATTTCTCAACATTAGTTTGAAAAGCACTATGCTATCTGATATGGTTTGGATCTGTGTCCCCATCCAAACCTCATGTGAAAGGTAGTCCCCAATGCTGGAGGTGGGCCTGATGGGAGGTGAGTAGATCATGGAGGCGATTTCTCAGATTTAACACCATAACCCTTTGGTGCTGTTGTTGTGATAGTGAGTTCTTCTAAGATCTGGTTGTTTAAAAGTGTGTAGCCCACCCCCCACCACCACCATGAGTGAAAGCTCCCTGAAGCCTTCCGGGAAGCAGATGCTGCCATGCTTCCTGTATAGCCTGCAGAGCTAAGAGCCAGTTAAACCTCTTTCCTTTATAAACCACCCAGTCTCAGATATTTCTTTATAGCAGTGTGAGAACAAATTAATACACTATCTTAAAAAAAAAATTTTAAAATGGAAATATTGACTATCTAGACACAAACTGTAAACAATCTAAAAATTTAGATTTTCTCTTAGATAATAAATACAGAAAATGGCATTAAAATATTTTACACAAAATTATTTTTAAATGATAAGCATGTTTTAAGTAGGGACTAGAAAGGAACCAAAATCTCAAATAAAATGTCTCAATCCATTAAAATGTTTATATTAACATATAAGTACACAGCATATATACCTACCAGTGCTCATAAAATGTATTTCAAGCCTCAACATGGCTGGCCTACCAATCAGGACAATCGATTTCATAACAGACCTTTTCCATTATTCATCACATAAACAGGACATGAGCAAAGTGTTAAATAAGCTGCTTACCTGTGGCCATCAGCTCCTGACAATGCATACTGGCTGCTTTGTAGTCACGGAAGTGAAGTGCCTGCTCCACTAAAAGGATTAGAACCTGTCCCCGCCTTTCTTCTGGATCCTCACCTGTAAGTCCAAACAAAGGACTTAATTATTATGATAAGCAACATCAATTGATAGAAGAGCTTGTTAACATTGTCTTTCAAATTACTTCAAAAATAAAACAGAGAGATTAGACTGATTTTAAATGATGAGAGGAAAAAGTTGCTTTGACCTTTCAATCCACTTATGAAGCATGGAATTAGCTATCAGTCTTCTAAGAGATCAATAATGAATATTAGCTCCTAATTAAAATACGCAAACCACGAATTCCAAAATCAGAGTAGTCTGAAGCCCTACAAAAAAGTCTTGGTATTACCAGGGTAAGGGAAAGAGAAGAAAATCTATGTTTCCAAAAGAAAGCATGTTATAAAAGGGGCTTGAAAAATTAAGTGAATGGATAAAGGTAATGCAGCAATAAACTTCTCATCTTAAAAATTCAACTACTATTAAGAAATTGAAATACGAACACTGTCCAGAGCACTGAAAAGACTGTTCCTTAACAAATTCTCACTGGGCTCCTCTGAGCCTACTGGGCCCTGTCCTTGGACATACCCTTGAGAGCCCAATTTTAGCAAAAATTCTGCTGTCAGCTGTAGCCAGAATCCCCTACTCCGGATATCTGGTCATCCCTGATATCTGATCAAATCCCTACTCCCTGCCATCAACCCCCAGATGGTATCTGGTCACACTGGCCAGCCCTCAGGCAAGAAATTATACCCTGTTAGGTGTTTTAACCAGAATGCCTCCTTATCCCTCATGATTCTTCTTTGTAATTTTCCATCTGCCCCCACTTAGGTCCCAACATAAGTAAAATCCACATATTTTTTCTTTTTTCTTCTCTTGTCCAACTGATCACAAAACCCACACCACTACCTTGCTGGCAATATACTCGCTAACCCTGGTGCTTTAGTCATACCGAGAGAATGGCCATTCTTCTGTGCTCTCATAATGTTTAACCATGCCTTTTAAAACTTAAAGAATTCTGGGAAATGGACTTAAGAAAATCTAAATATCAAACCACAGTTGTGGAGTGTCTCTCCTGGGGAACAAAAGCTGGAAAATGGATTTGCAGCCTGTTGCCACCAGCCAGACCACCAAGTGACCCATTACTCAAGGTAACTATGGCCACCAAATACACTGCATACCCTACCCACCACGTGTGCTGCCTGGCCCAGCCGGCATACTTTACTCCAGATATCAATTCCTGCCCTTTGCCTAAAAATAAAACCAAAAACAACAACAGAAAATCCCTACTTGCTTTTACAGGGAGTCTACCGAGAGTCCTTGTGCCTCTGCCTCCCATGTGCTTGACCACAAGCCCTAAAATAAAAGCCTTGTCTGGGAAAACTGCTTGGCTGTGTGTGTGTGTGTGTGTGTGTATTTATTTAAGAGATGGGGTTTCTCTCTGTTGCCCAGGCTGGAGAGAGAGAGAGAGACAGAGAGAGAAAGAGAGAGAGAGAGAGTGTGTGTGTTTATTTATTTATTTAGAGATGAGGTTTCTCTCTGTTGCCCAGGCTGGAGTGCAGTGGCACTCTCACTGCTCACTGCAGCCTTGACCTCCCAGGCTCAAGCAATCCTCCCAACTCAGCCTCCACTGTAGCTGGGACTACAGGAACATACCACTAAACCTAGCTAACTGTTTTACTGTTTGTACAGACAGGGTCTTGCTATGTTGCCCAGGTCAGTCTTGAACTCCTGTACTGAAACAGTCTTCCTGCCTCGGCCTTCCAAAGTGCTGGGATTATAGGAGTGAACCACCACACCTGGCTTGTGTTATTTTTTGTTACATGAGAAGCCAAACAGCCTGTCATCTGCAATAACCACAACATTACTGTACCAGCCAACACACTACCTACATTAAACAAAAATTTTTGACTTTTTTCCTTATAAAGGCTGACAGAATGAAAATAATTTGGGGCTCAAGGGATCACAGTTCTGGTACAGGTTATTTCAAAGGGAAAACATTTGAGCTACAGAAGAAGCAGAAAGAAATCCTAACTGAATTTATCTTATATGAATAAAGCAGAGTCTCCCTAAAATATAACTGCAATTAAACCCCCTCCGCAAGAGTTTCCTGAGAACTCAGCTGGCATAAAGACTGTCAATTAGTATCAAAAAGCCCAACAGAACCTTCTATACTATCCCACTGAAGCCCTAGGCTCTTCCATCCCATCCCCCTTTTTGTTAAGTTGGTATATAAACCTTACTTCTTGCTCTTCAAGAGTTATTAGTCACTAAGTGACTTCTGCACGCAAATGTAAAAAAAAAATTGTTTTTCTCCTTTCCATTGTCATTTAATTCAGAGACTCCCAACCAACCATTTGAAACAAAGTAGGTGAAGAAAAAGTTTTCCTACCAACAGGGACTTGAAACATTTTTGCTATGTCTTTTAAAAGTATTTTCCCCTTTGTGTGTTCTTAAATAACAAATATAAAGGGGAAAAACCCTTAAACATGAAGTTTATAGTTTCACTGACAGTACTAATCTTTTATTTATCAGAGTAAGTTTCTAGAGTCTAAAAATGCGCAAAACAATTCAGCTCATGTTAAAAGAAAGATCTAAAATTATTTTCCCAAAAACATGTTTAAAAATATTTTACATAAAATGTGATTTCTATACCTAAAATACAGATTTTAGTTGCCCTTGCAACATATTCCTTTACTTTCCACTCTCTTAAAAATAATTTATTTCAATGGTAGGCTAATATGACAAAAAAAAATTGTGGTGATCTTTTTAATAATCGATATTATCTACTAAAATGTAAGCTTTTTGCAGACAGGGGTTGATTCATAGTTGGACATGCAATACCGGCATCAAGTGAGGCACATAATAGACTCAAAAAACTACAGTCATGAGTTGCTTTACAAGGAGAATACATTCTATGAAATGTGTCATTAGACAATTCCATCTTGTTCACATATCACAGAGTGCACTTACACAAACCTAGAAGGTATAGCCTACCGCACACCTAGGCTATATTGTAGAGCCTACTACTAGTAGGCTGCAAACCTGTACAGCACGTTTCTGTACTGAATACTATGGGCAATTGGAACACAATGGTAAGGATTTATGTATCTAAACATAGAAAGGGTACAGGAAAAATATTGTATAAAAGATAAAAAAATGGTACCTCTGTATAGGACATTTCCCATTGATGGAGTTTATAGGACTGGAAGTTGCTCTGGGTGAGTCAGTTTGTTGAGTAGTGAGTGAATGTGAAGGCTAGGGTATGACTTTACACTACCGCAGACTTTATAAACACTCTACACTGAGGCTACAGGAAATTTAGTAAAAAATATTTTTCTTTCTTCAGTAATAAGTTAACTACAGGTTACCATAACTTAAAAAAAAAAAAAAACAGGGTGGGCATGGTGGCTCTCACCTGTGATCCCATCCCTTTGAGGAGCTAAGGCCGGCAGATAACAAGGTCAGGAGATCGAGACCATCCTGGCCAACAGGGTGAAACCCCGTCTCTACTAAAAATACAAAAACATTAGCTGGGCGTGGTGGTGCAGGATTGCTTGAACTCAGGAGGCGGAGATTGCAGTGAGCTGAGATCGCGCCACAGCACTACTGCCTGGGCGACAGTGCGAGACTGTCTCAAAACAAACAAACAAAAACAGAATCTCGCTGTGTCGCCTAGGCTGGAGTGTGATAGCACGATCAACAGTTACATAACTCACTGTAATCTCACGAACGCTTTGGCTCAGGCAGCCTCCTGTCTCAGCACCCTAAGTAACTAGGCCTTACAAGCATACATCATCACACCCAGGACATTCTTTATTTTTGTTTTTTGTAGAGACAGGATTTCACTATGTTTCTCAGGTTGGTGTCTGACTCCTGGCCTCAAGGGATACACTTGCCTCAACCTTCCAAAGTGTTGGGATCAGAAGCCTGAGCCACCATGCCCAGACTTTTCTTTTTTTTTACTTTTTAAAACTTTTTTTGTTTAATATTAAGACACAACCACACACATTAGTCTAGCCCAAGACAGGGTCAGGACTTCAACATCACTTTATTCCACCTCCACATCTTGTCCCACTGGGATGTCTTCGGGGGCCATAAAACACGGAGCTATCATCTCCTATAATATCAATGCCTTCTGGAAACCCTCCTGAAGGACCTGCCTGAGACTATTTTACAGTTAACTTTTTTCTTTTATCAACAAGAGGCACACTTTTGAAAATAACACAGTATAGTAAATATATATAGTATAGTAAATATATAAGGAAGTAACACAATCATTTAGTGTCTTTACCAATAATTATTTACCAACATAATTATATGTGGCAAATTTACACAACTGACTGTATAGAAGGTTTACATCTGCATCACCACAAAAAGGTGAATAATGCGTTATAATGGCTGATGTCATTAGGCAACAGGAATTTTCAGCTCCATTTTAATTTTATGGAACCACCATTGCATATGAGATCGTTGTTGACCAAAATGTCATGTACCATTGCTGTGCAGTACTTGACTGTAAATGCTCAATAAAACAGGCACAGAGGCCAGGCACAGTGGCTCACACCTGTAATCCCAGCACTTTGGGAGGCCGAGGTGGGTGGATCACTTGAGGACAGGAGTTCAAGACCAGCCTGGCCAACATGGTGAAATCACACCTCTACTAAAAATACAAAAATTAGCTGGGCATGGTGGCAGATGCCTGTAATCCCAGCTACTCGGGAGGCTGAAGCATGAGAATTATTTGAACCCAGGTGGCAGCGAGGCTGCAGTGAGCTGAGACCGTGCCACCGCACTCCAGCCTGGGTGACAGAGTGAGACTCAGCCTCAGAAAAACAAAAACAAAAACATGGCATAGATTAAATTTGAAATGTTATTTTCAATTATAAGACAATTCAGTTACAAAAGAAATATAATGTAATTTGGATATTTAGGCTAAAAATAATAAAAATCTAAAATATTTCATATTTTAAAGAGCCTTAAAATTATTTTTAATGTTTCCAGGAAAAAAATAGAAAATATGTATAGGGCCCTTGATTTTCTAAGCTATAATATGATTTGGAGGAAAAAGCAAACATATTACAGGAAGAGTTGAATAAAACTTTTAAAATATGTCCCTATCCACCTTCTTTATAAGCTTCGGATGTTTAAATAAAATCCAAGGCAAGTATCGGCCCAATCTAGTCTAAAAAGATCTAGGGCCACGCATGGTGGTTTATTCCTGTAATCTTAGCACTTTGGGAAGCTGAGGTAAGAGGATCGTTTTAGGCAAAGAGTTCAATACCAACCTAGACAACACAGCGAGACCTCATCTCTACATGCACAAAGGAAGAAAAAAAACGTTTTTAATTAGCTTGGCATGGTGGCACATGCCTGTAGTCCTAGCTAGTCAGGGGGCTGAGGCAGAAGGATCCCTTGAGCCCGGGAGTTCAAGATTATTGTGAGATATGATCATGCCATGCACTTCAGCCTGGGCAACAGAGCAAGGTTCTGTCTCTGAATAAATTAATTCTTAAAAAGGGATGATGTAGCACTGAAATTCATAAACCTATTATTAGAATAACACACTCATGATTTAGCAACAGTAACATATTATATTGGAAATGGAATAATATGTAATGTTTCTCTATAATAAGTGTATCTATCACACAATATAAAACCTATTTCCTACATAACAATCTTGAAATGTTTGAGTTTCTTCACAATACACTAAATTAAAAATGGAAGGTCCGGATTATAACGTTGTTATGTGTCAGCCTAGCTAGACCACAAACTCTAATCTGGATGGTATTGTGAAGGTATTTTGCAGATAAAATTAAAGCCGGTACTCAGCTGATTTTATGTAAAGAAACTTATCCTAGATAATCCTGGTGCATCTAGCTGAACTGCAGGGAAGGCTTTAAAGAGGCTGAGGTTTTCCAGAGAGAAAGAAAGAGATGGGGCTGGGCCCAGTGGCTCATGCCTAATCCCAACACTTTGGGAGGCTGCAACAGGTAAACTGCTTGAGCCCAGGAGTTCAAACCCAGCCTGGACAAAATAGTGAGACTCGGTTTCTGTAAACAAAAACCTAAAAAATGAAGTAATAAAAGAAAGAAAGAGCTGGCAGTTGGGGAGAGATTCCCACCTGTGAATGACAGCTTCAGGCAATGTCTAGAGTTCCCTCCTGCTCCTGACCTTCTTTTCCTGACTGACTGCCTATGGATTTCAGACTTGCTTAGCCAATCCCCAGAGTAGTGAAAGCCCATTCCCCATAGTGAGGCCCCTAACATGTATATCTCCTACAGTTTCTGCTTCTCTGGTTGAGTCACGACTAACAGACCAGGTATCTAAACTACTCAATCCCATTCATAACCTCATTTGGATATATTCCTTTCTCTTATGTTATCAGATCAATTAATTTTTGATTTGAGATGTGGTAAAATCTGCTGAAGTCTATGAAAACAGCCAGATGCAAAGGTCTTGTGAATGAAATGAAGAACGATAAAGTCCATTGATTATTATTACATAGTGTCAAAAAAGGTGGAAAGAGAATATGAGTAAAGGGTTTAACTTAAAACCTCTTAACTATGAAATCCTCAATAATTAATTAACTTTCCTCTATTCCTGTTTCCTCACTTTCAAAAGGAGATTCCTATTTCTGCCTATAAAGGACACAGAAGGAACTGAGATAAGTATGAAAGCATAAAATGAGTATTGTTATTAATGCAAACTTTTATAAAAGATGTGCCAAACAGTTATCTTAAAGTTCGAAGTTATGTAGCTGTTTTTAATTCAAGAAAGTTCCAATCTAAACAGGTGGTTTAAATGAAAAATATAACCAAAGGGCTGGTCTTAGTGATTTACTCCCACAAATAAAGTGGAAGTGATGGTGTGTGACTTCCAAGACCACCTCATAAAAGGCATTACAGCTTCCTCTTTGCTTTCTTGTGAATCAAATCGCTCTAGGAGAAACCAGCTGCTACGATGAGAGACTGCTCAAGCAGCCTGATGGAGAGTTCCATGTAACAAGAAACTGAGGCCTCTTACCAACAGACATAAAGGACTGAGGCTCCCTGCAAAGAGCCATGTGAATAAGCCATCTTAGAAGCAGAATCTTCAGCCCTATTAAAGCCTTCAGGTGAGGTCTGTTAATATTCCCCTTGAAGTTGGCAAGGTCTATGTAACTGCATCTAGGAATAAAATACACTGGAAATGAAGCTGCCCACATATCAAGGCTAGATTAGAAAATGCTTTGAAGCAGCTGGGTGTGGTAGCTCATGCCTGTAATCCCAGCACTTTGGGAGGCGGAGGTGGGTGGATCACCTGAAGTCAGGAGTTCGAGACCAGTCTGACCAACATGGCAAAACCCCGTCTCTCCTAAAAATACAAAATTAGCTGGGCATGGTGGTGCATGCCTGTAATCCCAACTATTCAGGAGGCTGAGGCAGGAGAATCACTTGAACCCAGGAGGCAGAGGTTGCAGTGAGCCAAGATGGTGCCATCGCATTCCAGCCTGGGCAACAAAAGTGAAACTCCATCTCACAAAAATAAAAAATTAAATAAAGAAAATGCCTTGAAGATTTTGCTGGTTGCTCTTGGAACACTGACTCCAGGAGCCTTCAGCCAATAAGAAGGAAGTCTGGGTACACTGAGACCATCAAATAGAAAAACTACATGGAGAAATCACAGAAAGAAGAGATGCCCGTAAAGGTCTGTATCAGCCCCCAGCTATTTAATTCTTCCCAGCCCAAGTGCCCAGACATGTAAGTAACGCAGCCTTGGAAATGAGTCCATCCCTAGCCACAATTTGATGCAATTTCATAAAAGACCATGACCCGCTTAATGAATCCAATCTCCAGAAGAGACTGAGAAAATCTCTTCTCTCTTTTTCTGGAGAGAGAAAAATAAATGGTTATTATTTAAGTAACCAGGTTTTGGGTGGTTCACAGAGCCGTAAGAGATAACCAAAACACTCTATAAGGTAAAGGCCACCTTCTTTCCGATACCTTTCTTAATTCCCCAGGCAAAAATTAGCATAGCTTTTCTTCGAGTCTGATAATATTTGTTTACAGAAGCCATGCACTATGATCATATCCTATGTTGGCAGCATAATTACTTGTTTCCCTAGCTCACAGTCTAAATTCTCAGAGGGCAGGAGCTATGTATAACAGAACTTTGTATCCACAGTACCTAGCAGAGAAATATTACTTTCTCTCTTCCCATTAAAAATTAATACAGATTGCCAAGACCACAGATATTCCTGTTACTATGTCAACAAGTCACAAAGACAAAAAAGGAAACAAATGCTACTAGGGGCATAAAAATGCAGATGGCACCTCTGAGCTGCTTTGTTAGCTTCTGTGGCCTGGATTCTTATGGAATTCTTCCCTGATGATGAGAGTGCGTCAGAGTTTACAGAGCACTTTCACATGCATTAACTCATTTGGGTCTCTCATACCTTCATGGGTAAAGAAAGGGGATATCATTCCTATTTTCCAGATGCAGAAAATGAAACTAAAGTAACTTAGCAAATATGTGGCACAGAGTTAGAACCTGAATCTGTGTTTTAACTGCACATCCACTGTTCTCCCCATTCATCCCAGATGTCTCACAATAGATGACTGGCCCCAATCACACTACCGTCACATTTGCAGTCTGCTGCAAGTCCAAAGATAAAGATGCTGATTAACATAAAGATAACTTCACACAGATTAGAAAAGGATAAATGACACACAAGATTTACTAAAACTAAAGCTCTTACGAGTACTACATATTAGAATTTTAAAACATTTAGCCCATTAAATATGTTACATATATATACATGGCTTAGATGAATACAATTCAAACCACTGCTTAGACAACCAAATGACCAACAACTGTTCTTGCAGAGATCAGCATAAGACAAAATTACAAAAAAAAAAAAAAAAAAAAAAAAGACTGGTGAGCAGAACAATGTAGTTAAGGAAATATGAAATGTAGAGTCAAAAAGACTTTCCTTAAAAGCCAAAGCCAAAGCCTGCTATTTAACCCTGCTGGGCAAGATATTTAACTTCTCTCACCCCTAATTTCCCTTGCAAAATGAGAATAATACCAAAATCTACATCATTTATGAGATGATTAAATGAGATAAAATATATGAAAACCCTACCAAATAGTAAATGCATGAAGTTTTCTGACAAATTGTTCAGGATCAAACATGTAAAACCAAATTTAGACACTGAAGGTGAACTGGTAAGGCTGGCTTGTTTTATATGTAGGCTTTCTGGTTATAAATGGTAACACTGACTTCTGCTCCTGATCTCACAATCACTTTCAGGCACCCTGAATAAGTTTGTCTTCATTTAAAAGACAGATGGTCCCATAAGCTCAATATTGGCACATTTTTCTAACATGCTAATTTTTCTAGAAAATACTAATCCTTGCCCAAAGATGCTCTTCCTAGCTAGCTGACACACTGAGGCAGGAGGATTTCACTGCACTCCAGCCTGAGCAACAGAGCGAGACCCTGTCTAATAAAAAAGATTTTCTTCTGACACCTTAAATATATATCCGGCTATTCTCCTACAATGACGTCAAGAATAACACAGAAAGCTTAATTCTGCAGTTTAGCACTCTAAAGACTTACCTGCAACCCTCAGCAGCTCAGCAAGGCCCAGAAGCTTGGTGGATTGTTTATAGCAGGTGGGGGACTGGGAAATACACTCCTTGATGAGACTGATCCGATCAGGGCACAATCGCACTACAGAAGAAAGACAGGTTAAAAAGACTTAGACATCACAAAAGGGTGTTAGTGACCTTCGTAATGTAAGGCAACCAAAGAAAATGAAAACTGTGTAAGGCTTCAGATTAACGAGACTTAAGTAAAAGTAACAGTCACGTTTCACAAACAGCAAAATTATTATTGCTTTTGAGTAAATAATGTACAACACTGATCTTTTCTTTATAACCAAACTTCTGAAGCACAGGAAATGAAGTGTTAATCTGAAACTAGAAAAAACTGTCACTGTTTTTCGTATCATGTCAGGACTTAGGGAAAAATTTAAACAAGACAGTATTTGTCTCTAAAAACTTCATATACTTAGTATTATGCCAGCCCCCTCACATCTGACCCCCTAAGCCCCATTCCTTGCCTCAGATATCTATTTACTATCTCCACTCATCACCCCAGTTTGGAGGGCCGGAGTCTTCAAAGTGCTTACTGTTCCAACTTATTAAACTTCTTCCAAAAATAAGCCCAATTTTCTCACATAAACTGGATATTAGAAAAATAAAATATGTCTGATCAAACCAATTCAAACTATGAAGAAATGAAAATCATATTAAAAAAAAAAAACTTCGACAAAGGGTATCACGTCTATTTTAGGAATAAATAGTACTTATTTACATAGAGATGGCAGCCTTTAAGAAACATGGCACTGCCAGGGAGGCTGGTCCACAATAACTGTAACAAGTATGATAATAGCAGCTGATGTGAAAGGAATACGAACTATGTCTCAGGCACTATTGGGGGTGCTTTATGTTTACTAACCCTACACAGCAAACTCTTACTAATAGAAGGCAGGTACTATTATCCTCAAGAGAAGAAACTGAGGTGTAGAAATGTTAAATACTTTGACAAAGGTCACTGAAAAAGTGATGGGACCAGAATTCAACCTGGCTCGCTAAATGTTTTCACACCTTCAATCCTTTATCCTTTCCTAAATCCATGACTGTTCTCCATACATCCTGTGTTCTCTCAAAACTTCTACATGGGTGAGAGGGGCCAGGGATTGGGGAGATAAAGAGAAGATGTGGTGTTTTTTTCTCTGGAAAGGGCTTTTTTGGGGGAAGAATTTATTACAATTTAATGTTAAACTTATAAAAGGTTGCAAGGAAAGTAAAAAGATATCCTCTATACTCTTTGCTGAGATTAACCAATTATCAACAAATTATTCATGATTTGCGCCTTCACATATGTCCATGGGCAATCATGCACACACACCCTCCCTGCTTCCTTCCTCTGTGTATTCACACACAAATATGTATATGCACACACAAATACTTATATATGTACAAAGATATGCACGTAAATATATATACACAAGTATTTATACATGTGCATATATACGCAAATAGTTACACATATATACACAGAAATATACATACACATTTATTTTTTCTGAACCATTTGAGAATAAGTTGCAAATAACATTTCTCCTTATTGCTAAATACTTCAGTGTGTGTTTCCTAAAGTACAGACTCTCTTCAAATGAATATTTATATATCAACAACAATAATCCTGCTGTGAGTGGCCTATACTATAAAATATAAAGTAAATGTACTCTTCAGTTCCTTCCTTCAAAATCATCATTGCTAATACCTACAATCTGAGTATAGCTTCTGCAGACTGTATTACTCTTCCCAATTACACAGTGCAACTATTCATATCCCAAATTCCTGTTTCAGTAACATGAGACTTGGACCTGTGACATCTATAGGCAATTAATGTGAGTGAAAATGACACATGCCACTCTTGAGTGAAAGCTGCTAAGAGGCATCATGGAATTCCACTCCCGAGCTTTCTCCTCTACTGTGAGAATGCCGGGTCTCATTCTCACAGTACTGTGAGAATGCTGCGGCTCACCAGAGTGGACGTGAGTGTGAGCAAGAAATAAGCCTGTATCACATACTACGAAGATTCTGAGTTTTTCACTACAGCACAATCGTAAAAACTTACTAATATAGTAACTTCAAATTTTTCCACATCTTATCACAATAAAAAAAAGGTGGGTTTTTTCCTCAATATCCACTACTATTTTATGGGGTTTTTTCCAGATTCAGTAACATATGATAATTACAAGATAGGTACTTTTTACATGTTTCTAATTTGATATTCAAAACAAAGCTTGTCGCAGATATTATCAGCATTCTGCATATGTAAAAATCTGGAGTTTTCATAGCTGCTTTTATGGCTTTGCTGATGAATTCTTGTATTCTTCTAAGAGAAACTCTAGCGTTAGTAATTATACTAAGCTGATTTCCTTATCACTCTTTTTCTAGCTCAATAAAATCAAGGTGGAGAACTGAAACTACACATAGTAATGGATCATCATTTTCTCTAAACTTTCATTTAATGGAACACTCAAGTTTGATGATTTGTCTCCTGATGCCCTAAGCAACGCATACTACTAATATCTGAAGTACATTAAATAAATTTGGAGAGCAGGATTCTAATAGTCTGCAATTACCATGTTCAAATGAGTTTTTACTTTATTTACTTATGTATTTTCTGATCCTCTGGACAATCACTATACCAGTTCCCTTTTTCTAGTAATTTAGGGCCTGCTTAATTATATTTCAAAATGTGAGTTCTCAGTTAAGTAAATATAAGCCCTAGATATTATTATCTTTCCAAGAAGGAAATGTTCAACTCCTAAAATTCCTTTCCAAATTGAATGAACATGAAAAAGATATGCATGTATGTATATTTTAATAATTAAAGATAACCTAATTCTCCTGTAGAAATCATAAATATATCTTGAATGATTTTTTAAAAACCTATAAAACCCACATATACATATACACACATGCACACACACTTGTGCACGTGTGCACATGTCTCAGATATAAAAAGTATTTTTTAACCAGCTAACTATATATCAAAACAGAATCATTACAATCTTAGAAGGCATGGATAGTAAATGTCCCTCAAACGACAGATATGAAATATCAATTTCAGACACTCAGTAATGGCAACAAAGGTCCATAACATATGAAGTTACTAGTGATGTTGGAGAAGTCTTACACAAATGTGAATTGTGTAGGCCAGGATGTAATATGCAGGAGTAAGACACTTAGTGGGCCAGTGAAAGGCCAATCTTCTCAAAGAATCTTTTACTCTCATACCTCTTCCTCAGTAGAGTATTGTCTACTGTTACAAACGCAGGTTCTTGAGCCAGACTACCTAGGTTTGAATTCTGGCTCCACCTCTAACTAGCTGGATGACCCTAAGCAAGTTTCTTAAACTCCCTGTTCCTTGATTTCAGCATCTGAACATTGGAAATAATAATACCACCTTATAGGGCATGGTTGCTTTTTGTGTATGTGTGTGAGACACGGTCTCACTCTGTTGCCCAGGCTTGAGTGCAGTGGTGCAATCTCAACTCAGGACAGCTTCAACCTCCTCGGCTCAAGCGATTCTTCTGCCTTAGTATCCACGTAGCTGGGACTACAGGCATGCACCACCAAGTCTGGCTAATTTTTTAATTTTTTTTTAAATAGATACAGAGTTTCGCCATGTTGCCTAGGCTAGTCTTAAACTCCTGAGCTCAAGCAATCCACCCACTTCAGCCTCCGAAAGTCCTGGGATTAGAGGCATGAGCCACCATGCTGCCCAAAGCCATGGAATCCCACCCTTTGTATCAGCATGCCCTGGATGTGAGACATAGAGTCAAAGGGGATTATTTTGGAGCTTTAAGATTTAATGACTACCTTGCTGGGTTTCAGACTTACACATGCCTGTGGCCCCATTGTTTTGGCCAATTCCTCCCATTTGGAATGGGTACATTTATCCCAATGCTTGTACCCCCATTATATCTTGGAAATAACTAACTTGCTTTTGATTTTATAGGCTCCTAGGTGGAAGGGACTTGCCCTATCACAGATGAGATTTTGGACTTGAACTTTTGAGTTAATGTTGAAATGAATTAAGACTTTAGGGGACTGCAGGGAAGGCACGATTGGTTTTGAAATGTGAGAACATGATATTTGGGAGGGGCCAGGGGTGAAATGATATGGTTAGGCTCTGTGTCCCCACCCAAATCTCATCTTGAATTGTAATCCCCAGTTGCTGAGGGAAAGATCTGGTGGAAGGTGACCGGATCAT
The DNA here is from genome assembly GCA_963574635.1 of Cheracebus regulus. NCBI lineage: Eukaryota > Metazoa > Chordata > Mammalia > Primates > Pitheciidae > Cheracebus > Cheracebus regulus. The sequence goes on from CAUYQU010096344.1 coordinate 55,643, forward strand.
GGTGGCAGTTTCCCCCATGCTGTTCTCATGATAGTGAGTGAGTTCTACTAGGACCGATGGTTTAAAAATGTGGCACTTCCTCATTCTCGTAGACACTCTTCTCTTTCCTGCTGACATGTGAAGAAGATCCTTGCTTCCCATTTGCCTTCTGCCATGACTAAGTTTCCTGAGGCCTCCCCAGCCATGTGGAACTATGAGCCAATTATACCTCCTACCTTTATAAATTACCCAGTCTTGAGTATTTCTTTATAACAGTGTGAAAACAGACTAGTACAATGCTCAACCCAAAGGGCACTTTGAGAATTAGTGAATACATATAAAGTATACTTGGAACATAAAAATCACTCAAAAAAAATTAGCTATATTATTAACTACTGACCTACTCACAGAAATACAAAGAACAGAATCTTCTAATACAAGGTTTCTCCAGATATAACTTATAGGACTGTCTAAGGAATATTTTATTATTATCCCCATTTGAGAAATGTGAAGCTCAGTAATACTGTTGCCACAGGTTAAACAGCTCAAAGTGGCTGCACCAGAATTTAAACTCACACATGACACTCTGGGGTCATTCTGTCTTATTATCAGTGTGTCAGCCCTGTCAAGTTATAGAATGCCTGTCCCCTTCATTATTTCAGTTCCTGGAGTAGAATAAGTGCCTAAATTTATGTTTATTAAATGAAAGCAAAGGGGGAAGGGGTGGAAAGAGTTGAATGAACAGATGCTGAGGAGGGAGGGGAAGAATCTGAGGAAGAAAGGAAAAGGGAATGAAGAGAAAGGAGGCAGGCAGAATGAGAAGGCAGGTGAGATCACACTAATTCTATGATTATTTTAAAAATACCTTTAAAGTATCAAAAATAATAATTAATATTGTACAGCCCTTACTATTATCTCAGGCACTATAAATGTATAGACAGTTCTTATAAGCAATTCTGTAAGATTCCTATTGGCATCCCCATTTGGTAAATGAGAAAACTTAAAGAAAGGTTAAAACTTGCCCACAGTTACCCAGTAATAAGTGGCGGAAGTAGCTATAGGCTGAGTGTAACTACAATGCTATAAGTCAGAAAAGCTGACTTACACTACTGTAGAAAGAACATGTGGACCAAATGAAATATTCAAAGACTGCTCATTTAAATAGTAAGAAAAATTTACATAAACATTAACACCTAAAATAAAGAGAAAAGCAGATACACACACACACACACACACAAATATTTCATAGAAGACACACATAGGGAGATATTTTTACATGTTATTTCTGTTCCTGTTTTCAATTAACTCATTGATTATAATTTAGTTAGAACCTCTAGCCTTTACTTGATAAGAAACAGCAACTCCTGGAATGTAGGCAAAGAAGGCTTCAAAACAAAATAAAATGACAAAAGGTACTATGTATACTGACTACAATAAAAATACCTAAACCATAAATTTCTAAATATCAAGTTGCTTTCTTTGTCCAATATTACTGATGAATACAAAAGAAGTTAAAACCTAAATGGCATCTGTGAGATAAACACAACAAAAAGCATACAAAGGCAACGTTTCATCTTCACATCCAGAAGGTTTTCTGACAGTCATTCTAATAGGAAACCCCAAATCAATATATCAAGCTGGAAAGCTGTCAAGACATGAAAGCAAATGTCTTTCTTAAAATACTCCTCAGTCAGAAAATTCCCAGAAGCTACAGCAGGGCAGTGCTTTTAGCTGCAGGTATTCAAACCCAGCAGTTGATATACACATTTACCAGCAAAAATACTGCTAATTGATCGGCGCAGAAAATCAGGGCTCAATGTAATATTTCCAAATCCAGTAGCACTTGGGTGGACTGTAAGAAAATTATTTTGTATTATACCAATCTGCTTAAATTAAATAAGGAGGTAAAAGACAGATACACAGATACACACACAGACATACAGACACACACAGTCAAGTCTGTAATAGCTTGGCCTAACAAGAGACACAAACAGAGCAAAAGCTTCATTGTACTCTGGACTCTTCCTTGACTAAAATTGCAATTAAATATTTTAAGAGGAAGTAGTTAATGACTTCTGACATTTAAGGATTAAAAAAAGTAAACCTAATTAATCTTCACAATTTTAAGAAGTTCTGAGCTCAAAAATTACATGAATTGTACAAATGAATAAAATTTACTAGCGATTTAGCAATTGCATTAAATAAAATTACTAAAGATACAACAATATGGTTATAATTATGTACAAATTTTTCCAAACAATGATATTCAAAGTAATAATAATATTATGACTTTTGAGTCTAATAATTTTTCTTGAGACAGGGTCTAGTTCTGTTGCCCAGGCTGGAATGCAGTGGCATGATCATGGCTTACTTCAGCCTTGACTTCCTGGGCTCAAGCGGTCCTCCCACCTTAGCCTCCCGAGTAGCTGGGACTACATATGCATGCCATTACACTCAGCTAATTTGTTTAATTTTTGTAGAAACAGGGTCTCACCATGTTGCCCAGGCTGCTCTCATGCTTTTGGACTTAAGTGATCCTACTATGTCAGTGTCCCAAAGTGCTGTGATTACAGGCATGAGCCACTGCGCCCAGCCTAATGAATTTGTCTTAGAAGCAAAACTTTAACTTTTAGTAAAGCCACATTGGAAACTCACTGAAAACATGAGAATATCTCTACTGCTTCATATCCCCTAAAATCCAATAAACTCTAAACTCTACACAGGACAAAGACACCAAGAAACTTGTAAAAGAGCTAACCCTCCACCACCCTCAGTCTCAAATATTTCCAGAGTTAAGAACAGAGATAACAGATTACAAGGAAGCCAGCCAAGCACACTGCTAACACAACAAGCCAATCTGTTCATTTAGGGCACTGACGCCCTGGGTTTAAAGCAACAGCAAATCTACCTCCCTCATCAGGGAAGGTCAGGTAAAGTCCAGTACACCACGAAATGTAAACTGTCCTCATGGCATAACTAGATGAGACAAGTTACTCCATAATAGAATGCTTGTTTGGGATGATACCTAGGTGACTTTTATATTTAAATAAAAGAAGTTGACTAATATCAAGATATCTCTAGTAATTAAATTCTAAACAAAAATTTCTTATTTCCTCTTTTAAAAAAACAGATGGACTTAATATACTGAATCAAGAAAAAAAAACTATTTTTATTTTCAGCTAGTTATAAATCTATGTGACTGAAACAAAATAACAGAAATAAATTGTTTACCAAAACTGATATAAATCTGATACATTCTCATCCATAATCCACAATATCTATTTTTGTTTTTACCCAATAGCCTCACTGCTCTGTTACTAATGTTATTTCTTTAAATGTTATAAATGTAAATTTAAAAAAATAAATTTATGGTAAAATGTTGGCTTTATTTTTTCTTTTGGGTTTCCACTTGAGATTTCATTTAAAATATGGGTCAAGGACAGGGTCTACTGCTAATGGATTAAATGACCAAAGCTACTCTTTGGTTATAAAAACTGAAAAAAGAATATTAGTAAATTACTGCAATATAGGTTAGTAACAATGCAACAATAAGTAGAAAACACACCTTGCAAAGGCAGGATCTTTACCCCAAATTCTTCAAGACATCCAACAGCTTGGATAAGATCTAGCTCCTCTTGAATGGCAGGGGGTCTATCTGTTATCAGTTGCAAGCAACACCTAGAAGAAATTAGATAAATTTTAAAAATAAGCAACATATGTTCACCTTTCTATATTTAACAACATGAGATCCAACACATATTTATCAAAAATCTACTGCATCCCAGGAATTCATCCCGCTGGAAACCTCATAGCAAGCCATGAAGCAGGCAAACATCATCTATGTGCTTTTTAAGGGAGCTGAAACCGAAGCTCACAGAAGGGAAGTGATTGCCTGCAGTTACATTCACAGTGCGCAACGCCATCATAGCAAGCACGAGAACTTTGTGCTTGGTGCCGTTTTTACTGATGAATGCAAACATAATGATTATATTTAAAGAATTTTTTAAAGGATAAAATTCAGACAATTTCCAGTTTCCCTTTTAGGAAAAACAGAAATGTCTTGATTTGGTCACAATTTGGTCGCCCAAAAGGAGTAAGAGATGACTTAAGAAACTGCACAGAGAACATTTTTCTGATCAAAAAGGAGAAATCTCTTGGTAATATACAGTTCTGAGATGAACTACAGGAGAAAGTGATTTGCTAAGCTAAGAATGTAGGATTCCCATGGAGTATTTTAAGTAAATTTTTGTTTAGATTCAAAAAAACTTCACTTAATAAATGTTTTATGTAATGAATAAACTCATTCTCTAAAGGTGTTTAGAGGAACTCTGGAATATAAGACTAGAAAGACAGATCAGGCCGTAAGGGGCTCATGAATGCTAGAATCACAGATCATGAGATGCAGGCATCTAAGCCCCAGTATGACACCCATATGACTGAGTGATAGACACAGGCCTAGCCTGCTTTTATAAAACTAGAGGATTAAATCAACTGAGCAGTCACATCTACTGTTGATTCAAGTGTGAAAAGTTTATAACCTCTTTGTGGTTTCAAAATTGTAAATGCCCTTTTTACATTTTTTACTCTAGACCCAGGAATTACAAATAAATTCCAAAAATGTATATTACAGATAGGCTCATATATGCTCAAATACAAAGAATTATGGATGCTCACTACCAGATTGTTTTTAAAAATGAAAGAAAGCATACCAAATCAGGAACAAATTAAATAAATTATATAAAAGTAAAACAACGAAATGTTCTACAACCATCAAAAAGGAACAAAACTGACCTGTCTATACTCACATAAAAAAACCTTCAATACAGAATATAAGTGAAAAACAAAATAAGGCACAGAAAGTATACATAATAGTAAGAACTTATTCATGATTTAAGAAAGAAGACGTAACATTTAATAAAATGTTTTGGAAGGATACATAAGTAACCAATATTTTAAAATGACTTAAGGATATTAAGTTAGGGGAACTAGAATGAGGAAGGAGACTTATGGTCAACACATATATCCTTTTTTGTATTGTTTGGATATCTATTACTTCCTCAACAATTTATTTATAAAGAGTTTATAAATAACTCTTTAATCAGTAAGAATGTATGGGCTATTTTCTGTATTTAATATAACTGTGAACATTAAAATACATCAAGGCTCACAGGTCACAATCAGTTCGGTACCACATTATACACATAAGGCATGTTTGTGAAATTAAGGTGTGTCCTTGTGGGAGAGAAAGAGATGCAATGAAGGAGAAATATAGAAGGACCAGCTTTTTAAATGATCTCTGGGAAACACCTGCCAAAAAGATTGAGATCAAATGCAATTCCCAGTTTCAAAGGCTATTCTATTTGCTATTTTCATCATTTGAAATAAAAATAGAATCGCTTAGGAGAAAAGAAAGAGCTAACTGCTCTAAACAACTTTGTCAAGTTCAATAACATGGTTTGTGAAAACGTAATTCCTTCTGAGATATTACTGGTGGGGGGAAAATGGGGGAACAGGGGGAGGAGTTACTTTTAAGCTTTGCTAGGTCTGAAATAACTATTAGTCTTCTGGGAGGAAAATTAATCTCTCCAATATATGCTTTTTGTATTGTTTAGATATTTATTGCTTCCTCAATTAATAAATAATACTTTAATTGGTAAGAATATATGGGTTATTTTCTACATTTAATATAACTGTAAACACTGAAATACACTCAGGGTCACAGGTTGCAATCAGTGGGGTGCCACATTATACACATACCGCACATTTGTAAAATGAAGGTGTTTCAACTGCTACCACAATCAAAGTATCAAAATGAATTCCAAATAAAGGTAAAACTGCAATATAAAAATTAAACCTATCAAAGCACTAAAAATTATAAAAAATTATCTTAATATTCTTAGGTATTAAAAGTCTTTCAGAAAATGATAGAAAAGACAGAAACTGTGAAAGAATCACAATTAAAAATTCTGAAGAACAACTGGAAAGATAAATCATACATAATAAAACTTGGCATTGTAGTAAAATATTTGAGATAGGCATAGCAGAAATGTCCCTTAGGCCCCAAAATAAGCCCCTAAGAATCAATAGTAAAAACATGAACAACAACCCAAAAGAAAAATAAGTAAAGGCTAGAAACAAGTTTCAAAAGAAAAAGTGCAAATGAAGCTGTTCAATAGACAAACAATGGAGACTGAAAATTAATTTAGAGAAGAGGCCCTTTAGTGCCTTATTAATGGAAAATAAACTGGTGCCATTTGATAACATACATCAAAATTTTATATGTGCTTACCCTTCAATTCAGCAGTTCCACTTTGCATTATCTATCTAGAACAGGCACAGTTCTAATCACTTTGCCTACTCAGTTAATATTACAATAGCCCTATGACATAATCCTACTATTATCCGCATTTTACAGGTGAAGAATCTAAGGCCCTGATGATGACTGGCCCAAGGTCACATGGCTGTTAGCTAGACAAACGTGGATCTGCACACAGACATCTGGCACTAGAAACTGTGTTCTTAACCTCTTACAGTCTACTGCTTCTCAGACAATGAAAGGGCATATTAAATGCAGTCAGAAAAGACAGCAAATCTAGCACAACCACTCAACACAATGCTGTAAAGCATATGAAAATGCTGCATATCTGTATATACTAGCTTACTAAAAACTGAAAAAAGCATGTAACAAAAAGAAATATATGGTATTATCTCATTTTTGTAAAATTATATACAGGTATATGTGCAAAATAGTGGGCAAATGATTAGGCTCAAAAATCTCATTATTTTATTTAAATGGTGAGTGGATAATTCCTATTAAATAAAATGTAGAATATCTTATAGACTGTTAACCAGAAAATCTGAGAAAACAGGATAAACTTAGGATGTACAGTGTTGGAAAATCAGACACAGTAAGAATAACAAATAAGTAAATAATTTGCCGGAAACCATAGCCACCTTATACTGAAGAGATTCTACCTTTCTTCAGTTTATTTCATCAAGAAACAAAAACTCAGAGGTTATATGACAAACTCAGGTGCTCAGAAAAATTGTCAATTGCCTTGAGTAGGAAAAATAAATGAAAAAGTATGTTTCTAGAAATGAATGAGGATCAGCACAGCTCTGAGTAAGAAAAGTAGAGCAGGGTCTAGAAAGGGGATCTCAGGCAAAGAGAAACAAAACAGACTCCGTTGTCCAGGGTACAAATGGAAGGAGAAATACATATTAGAGAAACTAGACACTGCAAAAGAGAGTTGAAAAATGGCTAGTGGCATGAACAGCAGCGAATCAGTCAGAAGGCAGGGGAAAGAGGACATAACACAATTGAGGATGTGCCTCGACTAACAATGGGGTTATGTCCAAATAAATCCATGGCAAGCTGAAAATATCACAAATTGAAAATGCATTTAATACACCTAACAAACATCACAGCTCAGTTTAGCCTACCTTAAAAATGCTCAGAACACTTTCATTAGCCTACAGTTTGGCTAGGCTTTTAATCATCTAACACGAAGGCTATTTTATATGAAAGTTGAATTTCTCATGTAATTTACTGAATACTGAACTGAAAGTGAAAAACTCAGTGGTTGTCTGGGTACTCAAAGTACGGTTTCTACTGAATGCACATCACTTTACACTATCATAAAGTTGAAAACTTGGAAGCTGAACCATCTTAAGTTGGGGACTGTCTATAAACCACTTTTCTGAAATGTTAAACAAGTAAAATTATCTTTCTTAAGCTTTTAAGATTTATTAATACAGAGGTGATACATGTTTTGTTCCTTGATCAATACTTATTAGGCTCTTCTAATTTTATAAAAAATTAACTTTATAAAAAGCAACCTTAAATCCTAAATAAATTCTTCTAAAAGAAAATCACTGCAATTGTGTACACCTAATTATAAGAACTCAGTTCATGAACACACCTTTCCAGTGTTAAACAAGAGGGGTAGGCTAAAATAGGAGTACAATGGTGACAAGAGAGGAACTGAATTTATAGTCTACAGATTTCAGCCAGGAAGTGACTTCTGAGGTTTATCATATAATCAGGTCCCTTGTCTCTCTCTCTCTTTTTTTTAAGACTTACCCCCTGGTATTTAGGTCCCTTGTCTCTAAACAAAGTGAAAGCTATGTGAACAAGACAGACACAACTTAGGCATGTTGAGAATTTTCACAACTTGAATTTACAGGTTATCACATGAACCTCTTCCAACAGAAGAGAAATACAGCCTTACAGATAATCAGCAAAAATGAACATAGGAAAGCACGCTGGAGAAAAAAGTTAAGAAGCTGATGGACATTCATTACATAGTTTTCTTGTTATATTCAAGCAAAAAATAACTGTGCTCAATATAGTGTAGTCGATCTGTACCTGTGATAATATATGTTGTAAAGGAAAGAATAACGATGCAGTTTGTACATTCTGGCATTCCCCCTCCATCTATGGAAGAATATGGAGTTATTCTACCTGGCTAGATCCATGCAGCTATCTGTAAGGTTGGTAGAAGAATTGAAGTACTCTCTGCTGGCAGCCAAAACCAAGTCAATACTCTTTTCGTAACTGACCCTGTAGTGGGGTTTCCCTTTATGGGCTATACCGGCTGCAGGATTTGCTGAGCAAGCACTGCAGTACATCATCTGCCCAGCCAGGTGGATGTTTTCAAGGCGACTGGAGCACAGAAGGCTTTCCGTAAATATCTGGAAAAAAGAAGAAACTGCAATTAGTAATAAAGAGGGAAGATTCAGTTCTCAATGAAATGAAGGCTCTGAAATCCAAATGAAAGAAATTGAAAACACATTCATCCTAGAGGTGGTGGCTGCACAACATTGAAAATGTACTAAACGACAATGAATTATATACTTTAAAATGGTTCATTTTACATTATGTGAATTTTCCCCTCAATTAAAAAAAGTCAATCCTTTAGAAAGAAGAATAATTTCACTGACTGCACCAAAATTAAGCATAATATTTTAATGTATCACAATAAATACTTGGGTCAAGCATCTAAAAGTTGATATTCATTAAAATCAGGATTAGACATACTGTCCCACTCTCAACAGGGCCCATTTTGCTTAAAACTATTTTTAACCATTTCTATATTTTTTTTCTAATTTTAATTTTCATTTTTGATATGGGTTCTTGCTATGTTGCCCTGGCAGGTCTCAAACTCTTGGTTTCAAGCAATCCTCTCACCTTGGCTTCCCAAAGTGCTGGGATTAAAAGCATGAGCCACTGCACCCAGCCCCATTTTAATTTCTTAAAAGAAAAATATTTGACTATGATATATATAATTCATACTTGCTTAAAGCATCTGAATTCAGTCTTATGAACTAAATAGCTATGCCATAAATGCTATACTTATAACCAGTTATTGAAATTATATTATAATGTTGAGTTTAATAACTTGCATATTAAAAATTATTTAAATAAAATAAGAGACACTGAAGGTATTCATACAAATATCATTGTACTCTACTAGGCAACTAACAACATCAATTAACATAAAATTAATTCTATAATTGTGATTGTTTATATAAACAAAGAAATCCTTATAAATATACACTAATAATGTTATATGTAATTAATATAAGAACTTCCCGAAAAATGCACTTCCCTGTCATGCTACAGTTGGATAAGGATAGCACAGAAATAAGAGATTTTAAAACAATAACATTTAATGGAGAAGCAAGAGTTTCAATGTAATTAGGAAGACCATCCAATCTACAAAGGATGCCCTTATTTTCACTTCTTTGTGTCTAGGCTTCCTGCAGAAGGCATTTTTAGACAGGTCTTTGCTAAGATGTCTGATAAAGATAAAAACACTATATCTAAGAGGGATCCACCATAAAATAGATACTGTGACAGAAAGCAAACTATTAAAGAGCAAACCTAATCACTTATATCTGACAGATAAAAATGGCTTACAATAAGTCTAACCCAAATGACATATGTGATAGTTTCTCCATATTTCTTGGTCTACTCAAGTAAGCCGTAAAGAGTCAATGTCCAATACTGAAAAGTATATTCATCCTAAAACTTGAAAGTGTTTGCTAAAATGAACAACATAGATTTCTGTTCTATAAGCTATATAGAAATCTTCATCTAACATTTTCAAAATTATGCCACTGAAGTTTCAAATTATTTTCCAAGGACAGCAAAATCTAACAACCAAGTCACTAAGACAACATAGCATATTTTAAATTATATTTAAAATTTTAAGTTTGTCAAATCTGTATTACCGTCTCCTAGAACCTTTTCAAAGCTGTCAAAATATGCTTTTAAATGTTTTCTCAACAAGACAGACCCACGGACAAAAGTCACTAAAATATCAAAGCCTAATAAAAAGGTGTTAAAATATTTTTTAAATGTAATATGATGAGTTGTTTTGATAGATTATTCCACACCAAAACTAATTCAAATGTAATATACTTACTGTCAATTTTGCAATCAGAATCAGAAATAAGAATGTATCAAAATAATGCCACTCTAATGTAAAAACACTCCCTCAAACATATTAGTAAGAGTTGGGTTTTAGATCTCATGTGCATACAAATGATTTTCTGATGAAGTTGGTTTCAGGTTTTGTTTTAGATGCAAAAAGGGGAAGACATCAGCAGTTATATGTGGTCAGAGACTGTAATCATCAATATAAACATTACAGTTATTCATGAATTTAAAAACTTGAAATTCAAATATAAAACCATTTATTTCTCAACAGTCTACATTAGCACTCTTTTGTTAAAATCACCCTGAATTTAAAAACTAAACAATTTCACAATGCAGAGGCCTATTTTTACAATTCTGATTTCATCAATGGATCATGTTTTGTGATATCAGAGCAAAGCGACACAAGAAATATTCTTCATGATTTTGAGTCTGGCTTATTTAACAAGAAAATTCAAATTAAAAACCTGTTTTAGACTGCATCTTATTAAAAATGAGTTAGGTTATTTTTTTCCATACAAAGGAAATACATATATTGGTAAACTGCCTTTGACTTGGAGATTTTACACACATAAAATGGAAATATATATACTGGTAATCTGTCTCTGACTTGGCAATTGGACACACACACACACACACACACACACACACACACACACACACACACGTGTATATATCTCTTCCAAATTCATGAGTAAATGCCCCTGGATTATACTCCCAGTCACTTGACAACCATTTCTTATATATCCTTTATATTCCATATGTTATAATATGCACTAGGGGATATGAGAATGCACATGATACAGTAATGCCTGTATAGGAGCTGATGACCAAATAAAAGAAATGCACAAACAAATAAATAACTACATTTTAAAGAAATACTATAGTAGAAGCCATTTATGTGGAAGGACAAAGGAAGGAATCCTAGAGAACATAATTAGTGAGCTGAGTTGTGAACTTTTATTAGGAATTTTCTAAGTAAAAGAAAGAAGAATAGATTGCAGGTCAAGGGAACAATGTATGCAAAGTGACAGAAACATGAAACAGCATGGTGGATGGAGAACCAGGCTTGATGGTGCTACTGCAACATAAGGTACATGGCTGATAGTGATAAAAGTGGAAGGAGTAAGGGGGTTGGCATCCTCTGTAGCTTTCCATGTCATGCTATGGAGTAGAGCTACTTTCTGATTATTGATATGGAACAACAACAGATTTTTAGAAGGGGTGTGTCATGGGAAGATTTGTTTTAGAAAAATAATCTTTATTAGTGTCAATCAGAAAGATGGAAGTAGGGAAACAAGCAGGGGATTGCTGCAGCTCAGCAGAGAGGAAAACAGGACAAATTTGAAAAATGCACTAGATAAGTTTTACTGACCACCAAAACTATGGAAGTGGGAAAAGTCAAGTATGATTCACATTTTCCAGCTGATGATTAACCCACTGAACAGACAGTCTTGCAATGAAAAAAGGCAAGGGAGACAGGAGGTTAAGTAAAGAGCGCTCAACCTATAAAGCACTAGTCAGTTACTAGCTATTATTAAATAGTATTACTTCCAGTGTAGCTTATGGTCATCATTCTTGCATCCAATTAACCATAACCATCAAAACTGTTAAATTTTTAAAAATCGTGTATGGTTCCAGAGTTACCTCATAGCAGGCATCAGCGTCTAGACATGTGTACACATTCTGCTGCATAGTTAACATGTCTTGGAGCAATGTTCTCCAATGAGACTCACTGACAGGAGGCTGCCTGGAAAAACATGTAAGAAAGAGAAGGAAAAGAGAAAGAAAACAATTCATAAAATCTCTTTCTTCAAATGGTCAAAAGGTAAAAAAAAAAAAAACTGGTACTACCACTCTACATATCACATCAGCTCCCAAATGATCAAAATGAATATATCTTCTTTAAATTTACAGGAAAACACTTGGATTAAAGATAGAGGGGAAAGTTGGGCAGCTGTGCATCAATGCTAGAGACGCTGACAAAGCAGCCTGCCATAGCCCGAGCAGACACAAGGCTGGGATGGAATTGAATGGTAATTACGGTAAAGGTATGAAGCCGTGAGTTTCTAAGGGAAAATGAAGCACAGCAAGATAAACCAGCTTTGATACAGCAGAAAAAGCACTTGATGACAGAGGTTCATTTAAATTCCATCTTCATCACTCTACAATCCCCGTCAAGGAGTCTTCTTTACTTCAACTAAACATTCACACTCATAGAACGACTGCAGGCCGCCTTTGCCATCAGTCTGGGGGACAAGAACTGCAGCTTACCAGCAGGGCAGCATCAGCTGCTTCTTACAGCGAGAGTACTGGCAGTGGTCCAGAAAGCAGCTCGTAGAGCACTACAGGAGTTATCTTCTCAGGTGATCACCCCAGTACAAGAAGCCAAAGCCTCAGAGAGTTGTTGGTGTTGCTGTGTCTGGCTTAGGAAGAAGCTACATGTCCTAAAGAGCCAACATCTCTTGCAACACACTCAGGCAAGCCCAAAGCATAAACTCCCTATCAGGTATTTCTAGTTCGTTTACAGTTCCTCCAGGCCAGAGGCAATTTACCAATCAGGGATCAGTTTTTTTTTTTTTTTTTTTTTTTTTGAGACAAAGTCTCGCTCTGTTGCCCAGGCTGGAGTGCAGTAGCGTGATCTCGGCTCACTGCAACCTTCACCTCCCAGGTTCAAACGATTCTCCTGCCTCAGCCTCCCAAATAGCTGGAACTATAGGCGCACGCCGCCACACCCAGCTAATTTTTGTATTTTAGTAGAGATGGAGTTTCACCATGTTGGCCAGGATAGTCTCAATCTCTTGACCTCATGATCCGCCTGCCTCAGGCATTCCAAAGTACTGGGATTACAGGCATGAGCCACCATGCCCAGCCCTTCAGTGTTATCTAAGTAGTGAGGCCTATATAATCTAGTTGATTAAAAACCACTTTATATTGATTTCCAGAGTTACAGAGCTAGGAAATTAATCGTCAGATTCTCCTACAGAAGGGAAAAAGGTTCTGCTCCCAATTTCACCCAGAGTCACAAATTAGTTGTGTGACTGAGCAAGTCATTTAATATTCCTGACTTTCACTTTCCTCACTGAAAGCCCACCTTAAAGACTGATAAGCAATAAATGAGATTAATTTTGACAACACAGAGGCACTGAAGCAAGATGCTCCTAAATATAAAAATAAGCTAAATTATCCATGGATTTGAATAAATTTTCTAATCTCTCTGAACTTTAGATTCTCTTTTTGTATAGCATAAACATTAACTTACACTAAAATATATGAAAAGATCCCCCCCCCCCATTTTTCTGGTGTGTAATAAACATTCAACAAATGTGAATGAATGAATCTGAAGTTACAAACACATCTTGTTTCTTTTTTTTTAATTTTTTTAAGTCACGTGTACAATACTAATAGTTTCTAGTAGGACAGACAATATGCTGTAATTCTCTCTGCCTCTCTCAAAAGTTCATCTTAAATATACATGAGTATGGAATCATCATTTATGTTTACTTTCTAGTCTTGACATTCTACATAAGCATGAATATTATTCAAGAAGAGCAAGTTTTTGTTTTAAGTTTGTCAAATACCAACTAGATGATGTTTCTTTTCTGTGCATCTTTTTATTTTTTATCTTTTATAATGCCTTTAAAAATCATCACTATTTCCAAACACTGTTTACTGAAAACAGGGCAGATAGACTGTATGTGTTTAATAGTTATTGCTATAGAAAGAGTATATATTTGGGATCATTACAGTGAAAAATACAGTCTTTAAAATTTTTTCTCCTTAAATTTTTAATAAGCACATGTTTGATTTACCCATGCATTTTACATTTATTATACAAAATGAACAATTACTCTTGTTCCATATGCAATTAGGTGTAAGGGAATACTTTTTTCTTCCAGCACGCAAATACACAAAACAAACTAACATATTTGCAAGTATTTCAGGAAAATTCATGAAATGTTTCCATCTGTTTGACCTGGGTATGTGAACTCTTTAGGCTTCAAAGATCTGGAGGGCTCTTTCAGATTTCTTACAGGCAGAGAAGTAACAGAATGTTTGATGAAATGAGTGTCCATTTTGCACCTGCTTGATAAAATCAGACCTAGGCAATGTCTAGCTGAATTCAAGTTCTTACAGCCCAGCTGTTCTTCTGGAAGCCATCAACACTGAGGCAGATGCTATTAATGTTTTCTCACACATGGCTAGCCGTAAGTAAAGGTTCTAATTAAAATAAACTATTATGCCTTATTTACAATGGTCTTTTTAAGAATATATTCAGTAAATAAGAATCAAGACTAGAACTTGAAGAAACTAACCAAGAGGTTTGCAAATTAACAGACTGATCTCTGAACATAAATGCATTAGTTGCAGCTTTGGAATAGATATGGATTTCCCAGGGAAGAATAGTAGTACATTCAAGTTGGTAAAACATATTTGTGACAGATTTGCTGACATCTGCCACCCTTTAGAATATGTATAAGAATATTCTATGGGTACTTAGGGCCAAGCCATGAAGTATGCATAAAATAATTAAGATTAATTATTAAGATTCATTTCATAAAAACAGGCATCATATTCTCTTACATATTCACAGTAAATAGATTAGCATGAGTAGAAATTAACTTCAGGGACTGTGTAGGTATTTAGGGAACTGACTCGGGGAGGGGACGGTGGTAGGTAATCTAGCAGCAATTGCAATGCTTTCCTGCTGAAAAATAGATTTTAGAGTAAAATCAGCATGATCTTGGAAATATTGGCCATCCATTTGTAGCTATAAAGAAACCTTAAGGCATTTAAATAGTCAAAACTACCTATATTACCAGATAGAGCCATCGATATGTAACTTCCTAACTGAGGTGTACGGTGGCTGTAACATTTGCACTGGAGAAATTATCATCTAGAAGGGAACTTAAGGCACATGTGTTGATGACTATAGTATAGTTGCAGTATAACATAGTATAGCTGCAAGAGACAGATAGTAACAGAGGTAGATACAAAGTACTGGAGAGAGATCCAAGATGGCCACATAGCAGCAGCTCGGGATTGTGGCTCCCGGTGAAGGCGCAGAGGCTGAGTGGATGCCGCAACTGCAGACGAATTTTTGATGACCACAAACTGGGAGATTCCCGGCGAAGGAGCCACATGGGTCGCCAGCGCGACTCCTTTGGCCGGCGCGGCGCTTCTCGGTGCGGAGTGTATGGGACTGGATGCCTAACTTTTAGTCGGGCTCCACTGGTCCCATCCCCACAAGGAGAACAGCAATTGGAAGCGCTGAGGACGGAGAAAGCACAGCTGAACCCGGGAAGGCCCAGCTCTGTGGGGAAGGGGTGCCCCAAGAAGGAAAACTAAGAAACAGAAAAAACTTCATCACCAACAAGCCGGACGTCCACTCAGAGACCCAATCTGAAAGTCGACAATTACAAAGACGACAGGTGGATAAATCCACAAAAATGGGAAGAAACCAGTGTAAAAAGGCTGAGAACACCTGAAATCAGAATGCCTCTCCTCCTGCACAGGATCGCAGCTCCTCATCAGCAAGAGAACAAGGCTTGACAGAGGATGAGTGTGATGAACTCACAGAATCAGGCTTCAGAAGGTGGATAATAAGAAACTTCTGTGAGCTAAAAGAACATGTTCTAACCCAATGCAAAGAAAC